>RJWH01006139.1:0-60504 GCA_004363575.1 Solenodon paradoxus
CTGTCATAAAAGAGGAATGCAGGGAGGAGATACCTTTACAAAGTCTATGTGAGCTCCTGAGAGGGGAAAACATAATTATTTTTTACCCTACAGAAGAGTGAACTTAGAATTCCTTTGTCTGTCGACAGGGTGAGGCCAACTTCTCACACCAATACTGGAGCGTCTACTCTCAATAACTTGTCCATGAGCAACCTGAATACACACACTTATCTGCTGAAGTTCCTGAAATAGCGAGTGTTACACTTAGCACACTCATCATCAGTAGTGAGTAGTCAGACTCCTGCACCAGGGAGCTCCTGGGATGGGACCGAGGTGAGGCTCTCACGGCTCCAGCCCCCCAGATTCCATGGGCCCTACCCAGAGACTCTGGTTCTAGTGAACCAGGTTGGGGCCTGGCCCCAGCCTCTTGAAGGTTCCTCAAGGGATTCCTGTGTGTAGAGGGGTAGAGAACCATCAATGATACATTTCCAGCAGCCGGTCCAATATTTTCCACTCTGCAGAAACCTGCAGATCCCCTTGGCTCTCACAGGGCCCCCACATGAAGCCCCCTCCAGCAAAAGGGCCCAATGTTACAGGAAACAAGAAAGGTGGATACAAACCATACTAGTCACAGATCACATCAGCCACCCAGCTCCTACCACCTACTGACTGGGGACCCCACATGTCCTCTCCCCATAAGTGTCCCCTCTCCACCTCATATGTTATTCCATTCTCAGAGGAGACGTGTGCCCCTCTGTTCACGATCCTGATGCCTTTCTTCGCAGATCGGGTTGCACAGATGATTCCTTTCATGTCTCCTTAGGACAGGAGTTCCCGCCTCATCTTTGGCTTCAGTACAGAATCCCCTGGGGAACTTCCAATATAAAGACACCTGGGTCTACCCCAGAGTCTGCTATGGGCTCCCCTATGTGTCTACTGGGTCACTGTTGTAGGATCACCTCTTGCTCCTCTTTCCTAAGGCTCTTGAACTTGCTGTGCTTGCCCTTGAGCGGCTACTTCATTTCTCTAGTTACTTTCACCTTGAAAGTGACACGTGCCACTTCCTTCTTCTTTATCCATTCTGTCTGGCCTCCATTAAGACAGTTCTACTATAGCAGTTCCTTGAAAGGACGCCACGCATTTCTTTGGACATGTCACTCATTCCACTCATTCCACTAGTTTTCTTTTCTATAAAATGAGGATACTAACCGCGCCCACCCCCCCCAAACTGGTTATAAAGGACAAAACAAGGTGACATTTAGAGATTCCCCTCCCTATGGAGTAACTTGGAGACCCCAAGTGACCTGGAGACTGGGATGGAATCCCAGTCTCCTGTGCTAGGTACCTCCGCCTCTCCCATGCCTCTGTGCAGAGGTCTATCCCTACTTACGTGGACTTGACTCCCTGACTCCTGTCATAGCCAACATCAAGATGAAGGTGGTGGGATGCTGGCAAACTAGCATCAGGATGCTCTGGCATCTCCAAGTCAGTTCCTCAGACATGGCCAGTGGGGAAATGAAAACCCACCCTCATGGTCTAACCACACAGATGTCTGTAGCTATCCCGTAGATCACAGGATGAGCCCCAGGTTACTCCACCAGTTCTCAATCCTGCCTCAGCACTGGAACCTGGGGAGCTTTCAAAATCCTAATCCACAGAAAAAGTGATCTGTGGCCAAGATTAAAAGTCCTCCAGGGCCATGAACCACTGGTCCTGTTCTATTACTACATTTGCACTTAAGGGAGCCTCCCATGAAAATCTGCCTAAGAGAATATAAAGTGTAAGTAAGAATAAGTGAACATGGCATGACCTCGTGGCCTAGCAGATAAAGCCACTGGATATAGTCCACATACATTCCAAGGACCCAGGTGTGAGACCTGGGGTCGGGGGAACAATCAAGATGAACAATAAATAAATAAAATAAATAATGTGTTTCTTCTTCCTCTCTCTTCCTGCCTACTTACCTATATGTCTTCACTCCTGCCTGCACCTTACCTTTCAAAATAAAAAAGAAGAAATAAGCCCACAAAAGATTTAGAAATAACCTAAGTGTCTGTCAGTGGGCCAATGAATAAAGAAGTTATGGTATACACACACACACACACACACACACACACACACACACAAATATTATTCAGCCATGAGGATAAAAGACATCTCAGCATTTATAACAACATGAACTTTGAGATAGGTGAGATAAGTCAAACAGAAAAAGACACTGTATGATATCACTTATATGTGGAATCTAAAAAAGCCTAACTTGGCGCACCCTAGTGAAGGAGTGGTGGTAAGTTCATCACCTCCGAAGGACACAAGCCACATACCCTTAGGCTCAATTCCCAGGGGGGTGGGGGTGGGATCCACAGCCAATGTAAAACAACTAAATGGAAATAAAATAAAAATGCTTCCTCTTTCTGTCTCTTCCTGCCTTCCTGACTACTTGCTTTTATTCCTACCTGAACCTTTTCTTAAAAAAAAAATTTTTTTTCAAAAAAATTAATTAATTAAAATTACCTAACTTGGTAAACACGGAGAAGAGAGTGGTGCTGGCAGGGCCTGGTGGGTGGGGCAGTTGGGAGATGTTATAAGGGTACAAACCCGCAGCTACTAGATAAAAATGCTCTGAAGGTCGAAAGCACAACAGTGATTACAGTCAACAATAACGCACTAAAAACTTCAAAGTTGCCAAGAGACTAGATCTTAATTGTTCTCGCCACAAAAAAGAAATAATCACTTAACATGGTAGCGGTGGGAGCTAACACTACTGTGGTAATCATAATGAAAATGTAAATGTATCAAATCAACATTGTTCCCCTAAGTTTACACAGTCGATTATATTGTAAGTAAAACGAATAAACCAACCCATATGAAGAGGAAAATACTTGTCAATCTTCTCAGTGAAATAATTAAACATCAAACCACAGAAGATTCATGTAACAATGCCAATCTCAAAGTCAGCTTGGTAGCAGAAACCATAGGTTAGAAAGTTCTGGACAGACTCAAAGACACAACGGGCAGCTGATTCATGTGATTTTAACAAGGGCTTGCTCACAACCACCCACCAGAGCATGGGCTATAGACACACTAACTGGAAAGAAGACATTCACTGCGCATGTGAAACACACACACACACACACACACACACACACACACACACACACACACACACGGAAGAACTTCTGAATGGGGCAGTTACACCTTGAAGTTTAGAAGCCAGTCCCTATTATTATAGTTAAATGTCATCCATCCATTCAAGGATTTTTTTTTTTAACTGCTAAGTCCCTTTGAAATTCCATATCCGGGAAGTACTGAGCTCACAAGTTACATGACAACACTGACCTACAAGGTCCTAGAAGCCTTCATCTCTTCTGACAATATATAAAAGTATCTCAAATCACTAAGGAGCAATTTGAGAGGAAAGAAAAAAGTGAAAATCAAATCCAAAGAGCTTTATTTAAAAAAAAAAAAAACATAAAAAGCAGTACCATTATCTATCCTTTTACAACACTGCTATCGGCTGTGCCTATTTGATCCAAGTCATTTCAGTCCTCCTCTCCCCTCCACACTGGGAATATTGCCACCGCTGTCATCAAGCTAATACAGAATGTGCCCGGGGCTGCAACAAGCTCTTGCCACTCATCACCTCTGTTTAAGCCTCCCGATGGGAGAGGTGAGCACGTTTTGATCTCAGAGGCTTGGAGAGATGATGTACATGGTGCAAGGTCACACAATAAGCAAGTAAGAGGGAGCTGGCACTCACATCCAGGGGTGCCAAACCCAAGGCAGCCTCTCCTACCCACAGTGCTTTGATTGGCAGCATGTGCTTCTAAGCAGACCAACCTGTGTTCCCAACAAGGAGACCAGAGACGTGACCATAATGCAGGCCACTCGCTGCATGGGGAATCCCTGAATCCCTGCAGGGCAGGTCCTACAGAGTCAGGCTCTGGAGGTCACTGCACTGAGGGAGAAGGTTTTCTCACAAACACACACACACCCTGTGCCATATACAGTGATCCCCTCAACACCGGGAGAGGTCCCGGAGGGCCATCCTACACCCTCCATGTCCCTAGGGGGGAAAGGGAATCTGAGAGGAGCCCACTCACACTGACTTCTGACAGGTCCACTGTGCTGCTGGGCCAGGAGGACCCAGGCTGAATTTACGCAACTGAGCCACGAGCCGAGCAATTACTCAACTCCTGTTGAACCAAGCAAACCTGATCATCTGGGGTCAGCTCTGAGAAATAAATTGAACATCTCACAAGAAGAAACAGAAAATACAGAGTAAGGATAAACACTGCTCTGACGAGGCGTTAACACTCTTCCAGGACACTTGAAACTGAGTCACCTGCAGCAAGGGAAGCTCCCAGGCTCACCAGGATTGTCAGCACCAAGGACAGAATTAAAGGTGTCATGTGCCCTGCACAAAGTTACAATCAACACTGTGCACATCCTGAAAGATGAAAAGCAATCTTAGCAGACAGGTAGGAAGTATCCAGCAGAAACACGTGCCCAAATTCATTCACACATGCATGTTTTCTAAGCACTGGCTTTTAGTGATACTCTCAACAGGCCTCTTAACCATCTCCTGTTAGAGTGCTGACAACGCAGTGGAAGAATGTTATTTACAAACGACATGGGCTCACCCCTGTGGCTCAGGTGGTTAAGGCGCAGGCCATGCAAAGCCTATGAACTAGGTTCAAGACCTGGGGCCAGGGGTTAACACAAATAAAAAACTGTATGACCATAAGCGCATAATTGTTTTAACAGCTGGGCTCAGTCTAATGCTAAGTGTGAAGAAAAACAGAGATTCAGGGAGTAACAGGGACCACCTATCCAGTCAATTTCCTCATCTCAAACATGAAGGTCTAACTCCCCTCACATACAGGCCTGAGGTAATGATCAAGGAATAACACCGCAGCACAGGCTGGTGGGGAGCAGCTGGGCCCGCTGCTCTGGCTGAGAGGGCAGTCCACATGTATCACAGGGACCTGGGTTCTTGCCTGGTCCAGGAGAACAACCATGATGAACACCTCAATGAAAAGTGCTTCTTCCTCCTCTCTCTTCCTGCCTGCCTCCCTCTGCTTGCCTCCACTCCTACCTGAGAAGGAAGGAAGGAAGAAAGGAAGGGCGAGCACATGTTCAAAACCACCATGGTGACCCAGGTAGGGTGGGAGGGCAAGTAAGGGGCATAGGCAGTGGTGTCAATGCAGAAGTCAGGTAAGAGGCTACGTTTGTACCGTATTTTCCAATGATATTCTATTAGTGAAAAATAAGAAAGAAAACTACATATACAGTAGGAGCTTGATTATATAAACAAACTTCAAGGATAACACTGGAAAATCAATTTAAAAGGTTAACTGTGAGATTAAGGGTTCTTTACTCTTTTTTCAAGATTTTTTTCAACTTTCTTCCATTAGCATTTTCTATAGGATCACAGGAGAAAGCATTGTTACAAAAAAAGTTGGCTTTGATTGCTACTTTAAAGAGCTAAATCATAACTGGAAACAGTCTTTGTTTCCCTTTCTTTTAAAGGAAAGGTGCAGATAGGAAGAGAGAAGCAGCACTTTATTTATTTTAGTTGTTCATCTTGGTTGTTGCCCCTGGCCCTGTGTTGTGAACCCAGGTCCTTGGGAGGTATGTGGACTGTGCCTCAGTGGACTAGGCCACCAGAGTACACAAAAACAGGTTTTATCATATTATATATTGACTGATTAAAGTTACCCTCCAAGAGTAACAGCTCTGTGATAACATATTACATCATAGAACCCAGATAAACATCCAGGCTAGCCAAGATTCTAATTGTTAAAAGGCTTTAAAATTATGTTTCTAAACAAAACTGTACCCCAAAATTTTGAAGACCAGTCCACCTGTGATTGTCACCTGTGTGCAACTGACACAGCACACCAAAGTCCTTTGCAGAGGTACCAAATGTTGGTCAAAGTGCTCTTCCACAGCCAGGAACACACACTTAGGTGGTAGTATTTGTCCCACAAAATGTCAGGACACAGGTCATGCAACAATGTGACATGGGGGTATTCAGTATGATAAATAAAAAGTAAAAGGTATAGTAGAATGTTAAAGCAGCACCTGTGTTCACAAGGTCGAGAGCAGGAGAGTCAGAGACAGACTGGTTTGCAGAGAGCAAACGAACAAACACTCGAGAGCCACAGGGCAGCATGAACACTAGCAGTGATCAGGCTGTCACTGTGCTAACACGCTTGTCTAGCTCTAGCAGTATTCAAAGTACCCATGTCAACCAGGACACTGGGGGCCACTCCTCAAGATGCAATGTCTCAAGCATGCTCCAAAGTTACAGCACAGGCTGGCTAAGCTTTGCACCTCATTCTCAACTCGCCCCGGTAACAATCAATGACAGCTTTGTGCTTGCTTGTTTGTTTTTTAAAGGAAAGGTGCAGGCGGGAATGAAAGCAAGCAGACAGGCAGGAAGAGAGAAGAGGAAGGACTTTACGTTTATTTTTATTTAGTTGTTCATCCTGGTTGTTCCTCTCGGTCCAGGGACGCAAACCCTGGTCCTTGGGGTGCACATGGACGGACTATGTTCTCAGCCGAGGCAGCGGACCTAACCACTACTCCACCAGACTATGCCAAGTTTTGTGTTTGTAAGTTGAACATCCTGCAGTTCTAACCACTCCTCAGAAGCAACACATTACCTTTCCTGAGCGGTGTCACATCATCACCGCTACAGGTCTATGTATAAAAGAAAGGGGACTCATCATTTTAAGAGACAGCTGGTCGTTTAGATTCGACAGGAGAAGCAGACCCTCTGCAAGCTAGAGCACACCTTCCTCCCACATCCACCAGTTGCACCCCCACTCAGCGCCTTCCCAACATTTGTTCAGAAGTTGCCAGAAACAACAGCTGAGGGGGTGGAGGATTCACTTTAAAGTCATCTCCAACAACAAAAAATAACCCAAACCATTTTTTTTTCTTTACACACACTTAAGAACATATTTTCATCACCACATAAAATACAGCATTATTCAATGTATCTCAACCCCTATAGAAAACAGTATGGAGATTCCTCAAAAAGTTGAATATGGAAATTCCTTATGGTCCTGCCATCCCACTTCTGGGTGTTTACCCAAAAGATAGGAAAAGATTCATCTGCAGAGATTTTTGCATCCCCATGTTTTTTGCAGCCTTATTCACAATAGCTAACAACTGGAAACTCCCTAAGTGCCTAACATCAGATGAACAGATGAAGATGTGACACATATATACAATGGTACACTGCCCAGCCCTTAGAAGAGACGAAATCCTGTCATTTGAATCAACATGGATGGAACTGGAGGGGATGATGCTAAGTGAAACAAGTCAAAAGAAGAAAGATAGAGACCAGATGACCTCATTCATAAGTGGAAAGTGAATAGGAAAAAAAAAAAAAAGCAACAGATGAAACATAACCAACCCTTGGACACTTGCAACAGAACTGAAGTTACCAACAGGGAATGGGACAGGGGAGTGGGGGGCAGGCAAGTGGTGGTAGAGTCCACTGGACAGGGGTGAAGAACACTTGGTGATTTGGTGGAGGGCAGGGTGTGTTGATTTATATCTTAAGAATAGGGAAACTGCACAGATGGGAAACCTACACATACAAGTTCATTTTAATGTGCAAAATCCAAGTGACTGTAATTAAAAAATTTAAATAAAAATAAATGGTGTACATCAAAGAAAAGTTCATTATTCCAAGGCTCTCTGGGAAAAGCTTTCAAATTTCCTAAAAATTACTTTTAGAGAGTTCTATAAAGTTTGTTTGCAGGCTAACCAAGATAAAAACTACCTTTTCAATTTCCCAAATCCTAAAATATATAGAAAAATAACTTTAAATTTAAGAAAAAGTTTCATGTTTATTCCCTACACATATAGGTGGTTGAAGTAAGTGAATTTGGAAGGTTTTTAAGTAAACTCGCAGGTGACAAAAGGTAAGCTGGGTTTACCACACCCAATATTAACTTTTCCAACCTCCCTGAGGACATGGTTCCTTTCTGGGCACACAGATACCAGGAATACTCAGAGATGATCACAAAGAAATCTGTGGAACAAAGGTTCCAACCAGAAAGTGATGAAGGGCTGAATAGGCAAGAACAAATTCTCTTCAGAACATTTGGAGATGTTATAGGGCTTCTCCATAGCAGTAGGACGAGGCAAATACTCCTCTGAACAAGCCTGTGAGCACAGGCAGAGCCCTCCCCTTGTAAAGAGCTTTAGAACCAAGTTCTTCAATAAGCAAACTATCGCTCAGATAAACAGCACAATCACCAAGGAGTAGGTTCATGACATTTGTGTGCAAATTAGTTTCCTCTGAGCAAATGATATTTTTATGCCTCTTTGAAAAACAAGCAGTCTCCCATGACAGACGCATCCATCATCCAAACAATCAAGCCGCCTTCCGGCCACTCCTCTGCCCAACATCTCTTGCAGCCAGCAAGCAGAGGTGGCCACACAGTACCCCTGGAGCTCAGGGGTTGTACCCAGGGCCAGAGTTCAGATTATGAAAACAGGCTCACATTCCTGAACCTGCTATTCACAGCCACTCCCTCCTAACGGCAGAAAACTGAACTGTTACACAAAAAATATATAAAAAGCATCCCATTTGCCATGTCTTGTGCATCCAGATTGAAAACCACCCTTTTTTTTTTGCATTATTAAATGTCGTCAGGAACCTGAGAAAATATACACACGAACATCCGAAAATAAAAAAATTTTTAAAAAGCTTCCTTCCAAAAGTGTTTCCCCTCCACAAAGTATGGTAGAGTCTAATCTAGTAGAATTTCATTTATTTGAAAAAATCCTTATTTCTGTTCTAAAGAAAGTCCTGGGTCAGTAACCCTAAAACCACAAGCCCTCAAATCAGAAATAAATCATGTTAGGCAATGTTTCCAGTCTTCTTTTATGTGATAATAGTGTGACATAACCTGCAGAGATAAGATATACAAGTTTGTATGGTGTAGCATTGATACACAGCCCATAGGTATAGGGAGTCCAAATGCCTTGTTTAAAAATTATCACCTCACCATAATGCCAGAGTCAGGCAGCATAACCAGTACGCATGCATTAAATCCAGACATCCCCAAATCTCAGATACCTCAGTTTGAAGCTCTTCCTTCCTCCATCAGACAATTTCATGAACTGGCATTAATTACTTTAATTAACTAATTACAGGTAACAAACCTGAACGCCACCCTCTTTCTTTAAGACCCTATAAGGTTATAACGCCTTGAGGTCAGGAATTCTCTACCACAAGCATCTCTCTGTGTACACACAGCCTTTCCATAAATACCTGTTGAGTGCTGCTGACTAGTCAGCCTTAGAGAAAGAAAAGACAAGGTACCAGCAAATCAGATAGCCATAAGACCTCAGTTTACAAAATGAAGATACCAAGTAGTCTTGCCAAATATTTATGTATAAATAAATGCATTCATTTATGTATAATAAATGAGGCGAAGTAGATGAAATACTATATAAAAACCATATGCAAAAATAATGTATTATTATTACAGACCTAATAAGCAATAAAGGTGTTTTGCTTTTTAAATAGGGAGACTGGAAAAAGAGGGCATTACCAGCTGGCTGTTCTTTCTTGAAGAAACTGAAGACTGATAACTGTAAGTAATACAGATAAACGAGGTTACCTGTAGACAAATGCAGACAAAACTTGAGGTGGACAAAACGAGAGAACCCTGCCCCCTGTCCAGTTATTGGAAAACAGCTTCATTCTATTTCTTTGCAAGTGAAAATTATGTCCACAGACCCTTTAACTTTCCCCCTCACCTTCTCTCTCTCACCTCTCTCCCCATTCCCTTGCTAGATATGGCCAATCACAAGGACAGGGGAAGCTTGAGAACTTATTATTCAAAGGTATTTGGAAGTATAAGCTGGCAACAGGAAATTCTAGACCCAACCTGGCCCTCAAGAAGCAGATCTTAAAATGCCGGAAATTCTCAACTTATTTCATATACCACCAAGGGAATATGCCCAACACCCATATGGAGTAGAATTAAATTTGTAGAAAAGAAGGAGCTCTGTAGTCTGAAGAAGACTTCACACAAACAGAAACCTGTAGGAGGAACCACAGAGATGAGAGGGTCCAGCCTCCTCATTTGACAGATGAGGAAGTTGGGTGGATGACTTGGTCACACAGCACTGGGGGTCAACCGCCTATATAAGATGGAACCCCAATTCCTGAGTCCTGAAGACTCTTCCCACGGCTGCTGTCACACTCCTCTAAAGTTGAAGGCCACCACACTTCCATGTCCAGCTTCATTTATTCCATGATAACAAATGGGGCAGGACAGACTCATGTTAACCATGCACAGTGACCGTCAAGCACTGTCCTAGCACATCAGATCCATTTTCCCCCAATTACTATCACAATTAAAACAATGTGTATTAGTTAGGTAGTTATTAGATCTACTTATAGCAAATGAATCATAGGTAATAAAAATAACAAGATTTCTTTCCTTTACTATATCCTAGTAATTCCATTCTTTTCACCAACAACATTAAAAGAAATTAAATATAGATTAAATATAGATAAAGAAATTAAATAATAATTGAGAACATGTTAGAGGAATCCACCAAAGTCAAGTTAACTTTAACATTTCATTCCATATATTATGGAAAATGCATATATATAAATAATATGTATATATTATGAAAAATAAAACTCCATGAAATCCCAAATGACTTCATAGTAAATCTGAAAAGACAAGTCAAATTCTAATCTTTTTAATGAATTGCAATGAACCTTTAAACAAGTTTCATTTCTCTTCAAGGCTCTACTTAAGTTTAATGGGCAGAGAAGCAAAAGTCTCAAGAGTCAGACCAGGGATACTCAGTGGTGAAACCAAGTCCTGGCCTCATAGAACTTACTCTGCTCTACTATGCAATTGTTTATTATAGTAATTAACCTAGGTAATGCTTCAGTAATTACTTGCTCTAGTAATTAATCTAGGACTAGACTTCTCAAATGTGCCCTGGGAATCCCCTTAAATATGTCAGCCTGGGTATCATTTTAAATGTATGCCATTAAAACATTCTGTGTTATTTATATATTATCCAAGGTGAACTTTTATAGTCCTTGTCCTTAAAAACTGAAATATTTAGTCAAGGAAGTCTCTGAGCCACATTTCTTAGGTTCCTGCCCACTTTCAGTTACGTGATCTTCACCGTCTATGGTGGGAGCAAAAGGATAGAAGTAGCATCTGCCCCTAAAGTCTTTCTGACTCCTTTTCCTCACCAGGGACTGAGGCAGAAAGAGTGCCTGAAAGTACAGCTTGGCTTGTCACCCTTGGGGACTCTGCCTTGAGCCTCAGGGCAGGGACATGTTGGGCAGCGTGGCCCTATTCTGCTGGTCTGCCAGGTGAAATGCTGGCACAGCTGGCTCAGGGCCACCTTGCTCCGTTTCCCTACTGTGAACAGTTCAGCAGCCTTTCTGTAGGTGATTGGAAAGTGAACTCGTTTCCTAAAGAGAACCTCGCTGTGTATCTACACGAAAAGATGGACACCAGCTGAGCCTGTGGTAATCACTTCGCAGTGAGTGTCAATCAAATCAGCACCCAGCACTCCTTAAACTGAACACAGTGATGTATGTCACTTATTTCTCAATGTAACTGGGGGGAAATAACTCAGGAGTTGTGGGTTCAAGGATCTGTCTCAAGGATGGTCCTGTCTCACTGCTGGGACCCTGAAGGTCCCAGCAGGGTGAACATTTAGAGCTGGGAGTTTGAAGACCACCAAGCCGTATTCTTTCTTTTATAGATGAGAAGTCTGGCTGTTCTGAGACAGAAGTGCTCGCACTGTTTTCATTTGACTGCGTTTAGCACTTTATAGAAAGAGAAAGGGTGTCCTGAAACCTGAGTTCCATGGCTGCTTTCACCCTGCCCAATGTGGCTGCTCCAGGCCTATACCCCTGTATAGGCTGGTGTCTGTTAAGACCTTTGTTTTGTTTTTCAAAACGGCTTAGGAATCTTTTTTTTCAATTTGATAAAAATATCTGTAACATAAAACTTGCCATCTTAACCATTTTTAAGTGTACAGTGAAGTGGCATTAAGAACAATTTACATTACGGTACAACCATCACCGCCCAATGGCTCCACAACTCTTCCCATCATCTCAAACTGAAGACCTCCATTCAGCACACTGCCCCACTTTCCTTCCTCCCCCACCACTCTACCTACTGTCTCTGTGAACCTGACTGCCCCAGGTCCCTCGTGTCACTGCAGTATTTGTCTTTGTGTGACTTACTTCACCTACATAATGTCCTCAAGATTCCTCCATGTTGTAACAGAATTTCCTTCTTTTTTTTAAATGGCCGAATAACAGTCCTTGTGTATACACATTTTATTTACCTATCATCTGCAGATGGACACTTGGATTGCTTCTCCTTTTTGACTGTGGTGAATAAAAATGCTGGTATGGACACAGGGGTACATGTTCTGCTCACATCTCTGCTTTCCATCCTGTTGGTTATAGAACCAGAAGTGGGATTGCGGGCTGATGAAATTAAGGAGGTTCCCAGGGCACACTAGAGAATTCTAGTCCTAGATAATTACTAGAGTAAGTAATTACTAGTGGAGTTACTCTAATTACTGTAGTAAATGATTAATTACTAGAGCAGAGTAAGTTCCATGAGGCCAGGACTTTGTTCTGCTCACCTCCTGAAAGATAGCCAGGCCCATGGAGGCACACAGTAAGCAGCTTAACATTCAACCGCTAACTGACCATAATCAAGGCTTAGCTGCACTGTGACATGCACACTTAGTATTAAAAAGCCCTATATCGCACCCCCCTACCCACTGTAGATGAGGCAGCTAAGGCACAGGCCATGTAAGCCATGGACCCGGGTTCAAAACGTGTGGCCAGGGAGGCATGCACACACGCACACATGCACGCACGCACACATGACAAATAAAAAGCCTTAAAGTGAAGTTATTTACTATTCGGGGGAAGTCATCTACCATCTGTCCCTGCAGGGAGGAAGACTGGGATGCCAAGAAACCTCAACTCCTTAAAACTAGGTGACAAAAGTAATTGTTTCAATGAGAAAGCAGAGGGTGGTTAGTTCATATTCACAATAAAGTTATTTTTCCTGCAGAAATGTCCTACATTTACACAAAAAGAGAGCTGTATTTTGTTTGGTTATTATAGGCTAAAAATACCTCAATCAAAGTGAATGAGTGCTTCCAATTTCACATTTAATCTTGTTTATTTAGCTCTTTATCTGGAAATAATTTCAAGCTTAAAGAAAAACTTCAAGAATTAAAATAGGACAAAGAACACTCATAGACCCTTTGTTAAGAGGCAGGGTCACCTACTCTTCACAGCTTGTCCTATTTGCTGCTCTCTTTCTCCTGATACGATATGAAATGACATATGATTATGATCATACCCACATTTTTTTCCGACTCACTGGGAAGGAGGTCTATTCCCTGGAACAGGATATCGTCTTTCACAACAAGAATTCTCAACTTCAGTAAAAATGGTTTTTGTTTTTGTTTTTTAGGAAAGTGTAGGCAGGAGTGAAGGTGAGTAGGGAGGGAGGCAGGAAGAGAAATGAAGAAAACGCTTTTATTAATTTTATTTAGTGGTTCCTCTTGGGTGCTCCCCACACCCCCATCCTGGCCCTGGGACACAAACCCTGGTCCTTGGGATATATGTGAAATGCACTCGGCCAGAGGCGTAGACCTAACCATTACCCCATCAGGGCGCTTTAACTTCAGTACATTTAACATATGCATTCCTTTTATGTACCATCTTATTCCAATTTTGTCATTTGACCCAAGAGATCTCTTTTAACAGCATTTTCCTCCATAATACAGAAGCTATTTTAGGGCTGGATACTGCATTTAGTTATATCATGCCTCCTCAGTTTCCATTCCTCAGGAGCATTCCAGTCTCTCTTTGTCACTTGTGACTGACATTTCGAAGACAAAAGTCCCCATTCCCTCTTTTATTGTTTTAGACAGTTTTGATCAACCAAGTTATTTTTAGTCAGTAACAAAAAAATTCTTGCATCTAAAATACTATTATCTTATTCAAATGTATAGTTTTTTATGAATTTGTAATAGCTCTATATTTGACATGTGCATATCTCTGAAGCTGTAAGTAATGAGAAAATTGTCCACTTTACACAAATCTAAATAAATTATAATTTATTCTAAATAAAATTCAAATATAAAAATTTTTAGAAATGCAATATAGCAATATTATATAGACAGGATATCATATCATGTGTTTCAAATTGCTTAGGGGTAATGATGCCTTTTTCTGTAAGCAGAGCAGCCATTCATGTCTCTCTCTGAAATTCTCCCTCCATCCACCTCACCTCGCCACACAGACTTTTTACTGATCTTCCTGTCCTAAGTGGATGTTCACCTTTGGGGACTCCCATCTTGAATCTTAATAAGACTTCAGGCACCATTAACACAAGCAGATCTCTGACTTTGCTTGTAATTTGGATTTCTATAAATCGTAATTCATAGAAAGTAAATACAAGGTTACCCCTGTAATTTAGGGGGCTCAGGTGCAGGCCATGTAAAGCCTACAGTTCCAGACCTGGGTATCGGGGTTTAAAAAAAAAAGGAAATACGCTTACTATTAATATGGTTTTAATTTAACTTTTGGCTAGTAATATGGAATACGCAAATCTGAATTTCCAGGTTGTACAGGAAGTTCAAACAAGGAACACACACCAGTAGAATACACATGTGATCAAAGAGAATCTTCCAACTCCACAAGAGACTCTTCAACTTCTTTTTTCCTCGAATTTAAATGTTTTACTTAGATAAATGAAGAAAAGCAAAAGACTGAAAGACAGAAACCTCCACTTAGTGCAGACCTTTCAATGCAAGCCATCTGCGTGGTAGATCTCAGGATTGTAGTTCTAGTAAATGCCACAATCAATTTCACCTAATAGTGATTCCCAAGCTAATACACCAAAGTGAAATGAGATCACTATTAGCTTCACCTGGCTATGAAGCTGGCTCAGGCTTTACTCAACAAGCAGGTGGTGGTACAATGGACATGCATCTCCTGTTTCACCTATCAAATTCAACAACATGCACTAGCCCAAACAGAGGGGGAAAACAATGCAAATGGACTTCCCAGGACTCAAGCAGCACAGGTCCTGGCTTGAGCTCAATGTGGGCTGGAATCTCCCAGCTCCATAGAAACCATCACTTCCTGGGAATTCCTTGTAACCTGAGCAGATTATTAAAAGACAGGTGACCCTACTGGTTTCAAGGGTGATTTCTACCTCAAGCAATGTTTGTCCTTCACGTTGACTTTGGAATCTAATCCCCAAATTAAGAGGCAGCTCTACTATGCTGGGATTAAACACTGTCCCCCTTGAAACTCTCCTTTACCTAGAACATCTGAGAAGCTACAGTTTAAAACAAACACACACTTTGGAGGCATCGGGTTACTAAAATCTACTCTCTTCAGTCAAATCCTTGCTGAAATTGAATCTCTGATAGATGGAAAATCATAAAACTATATATTCTGAAAGCAATTCTAATGATCTTGCTTACATTTTATATTTATTTTTCATTTTAACAGCAAAAGAACAACATAACAGATACTCAAAATCCACTTAGACTCTAGGTTCCAGTGGTAGGTAAATATCTACATCTCTATCTCAGGTTGAGCTATGCTAGCTGTCTTTAAAGGGTTTCTGTCATGCAAATACTGCTTCTTAGGAAGAAACTCCAGAAGTGCTTTCCAAACCTTTAATCACTAGGCCAATCCCATTTTAAGAAGCTACTACATTTCCTTATTAAAACATTCCTATACTCAACCTTTGACCCACAAACTTAAAACTCTGTTAAGTGGACACTATAATTCAGTATTATCACACTTCCTGGTCAATCTTTGTCATTCACTAAAATATTTAATCTGTACTTTTTAAAATAAATCCTGATTGCATTATAACAAAATACTTAGATTGATGAAACTGACAAAGTCTGATCAATATACTTAGTTACAACAGCTTATCTCTGAGTATAGGAAAGAGACAAAAACCACAGACTTGTAACTCTGAACTGCCTTCTCCAAAGAAAATAACAAATCCAGAATAGACACCTTTTCATTCCAAATAAAAACATCTGACTAGATTAAATGCATTTCTGAAAATAGTTTTTAAGCCTCTGTGAAAATGACACACCCCACACCTGCTTAGATATTTTGAAAGTTAAATATAGTAACTGAGAGGACAAACATCTGAAACTGGGCAGTGCAGGAGGGCAGTGCAGGAGCACAGTCCAAGAGGCAATAATGCAATAATGCTTCAATGCCTCACCCAGCAAGTAATGAATAATGGAGATTATTTAAATTGAGCCAGCAACCAGAAAAATACCACGGCTCTCCCAAATTTTAGATTGTCTATATTTTATCAGTCATGTAAAGAAGCTTATAATTCATTCTACAACAGCCCCCTCATCCTCCCTAAACCTACTTTCCAGCTCTACAAGGGCAGCCACTTGCAATTCTTAAGTGATCCTTTTTGTATTTATGTTCACATCTCTAAGGAACATGTTCATATGACACTTCCTGAATATTCAGTTTAGGCATTGGCTGCCAACCTTCAGAAGTGGGGGATGCAGCTCCCTTTCACATCCCTCACCCAACACCCATACCACACGAAAGGAAAAATTTGGTGAGATCCTGAGTCAATATTTACATTGTGATAACTGCCTTGTAGTAAAGCTATGAAACCTTTCCTAATCTGCGTAATTTTTTATTTTCCCTATACTAACTGTCCCAGAATTCTTGGCTATTTAGCTTTCTATGTATTAATAATCTACCACAAATTCTCCCCTAGTATGCAAATCTTCTTTCACATGTGCAAGAATATTGGGTGTTCTATCAATTTCTCTTCTAGGAGTTGACCTGGAGCCTTCTACCCTGTTCCAGAAGACTGAGGAGTCTCTCAGCTGTGATCTCTGGAGCAACCTTACACCATCATCCTGGAAATTCCCTTCTAAGGATTTTATTTTAACCAAGTAACAAAAATGCAGACTTCGAGTAAAAAGATTGGTACATTTAACTGCATGAAAACTGAAAATGCTGGTTCTTCAAAAGACCCAAACAAATATAAAAATTCAGTGAAATTTTTTAATACATGTATTTTTAAAAAATACAGAACACACAGAAATACATATACACAGCTCCTAAAATAAGAAAAAAGATAAAAACATTTTTTTTCCAAAAGAGCAAAAGATATAAAGACTTCTCAAAAGGCAAAATACTTAATAAACACATAAAAAGATTCTCATTCCTATGAGTTATAAAAGTCAACAGCAACCCAGTGTTTCTAAGATGCCATTTTTTTAAAATGCCCAGCCCCAGAGTTCCGACCTGAGTCTAAGGGCTTTTGCACTGTCTGAAACTTAGCTGTCTGGGTCACAAGGGTGCACCTGAGAGACTTTTTTTTTAAAGGAAAGGTACATGCAGGTATGAAGAGAATTCGGCAGGAAGAGAGAGGAGGAAGAAACATTTTAATTTATTTTGTTTACCTGTTCATCTTGGTTGTTTTCCCCAGCCCTGGACTACAAACCTGAACCCGGGTCCTTGGGAATGTATGTGGACTGCACTCAACTATAGACAGTGGACCCAACCACTACTCCACCAGAGTGAGCCCACTCAGATATTACTAAATTGAAAAAAAAAAGTAACACCTCCTATAATACCATGTATTTGTGAGGATGTACCACTGTGGAAACCTTTACAGACTGCTGCCTCTCTCAACACTGGCACAATCACTGGAGAATGATTTGGAATTATCAAGAAAATTTGAAAATACACATCCCTGTCACCTAGGATTAATACTGTTCAAAAGTGCTCCTTCCAGCACATAGGATAACACTTCCCCATATCTAAAGTGGCAATGAGCACAGAAGTGATCTGTCACTTCCAAGGGGAAGCTTGATGAGCAAGCCTGAGATTTCCTTTCTCAAATCCCTTTCCCTTACCATGTGATCACAGAAGCATTAGGAATGGAGACTTCATCATCCCATCCTCCAGTGCCCACCATGAGAAGAGACCCGTGCAAATGCATATGGCTATACAACACGAGGGAGAAGAAACAAATTAATGTGGAGTCCACTGTGATGGCTGGGGTGTCTGTTACAGCAAAATAACCTAACCCAACCTGACTGATATACCCAGCAATGTCACTGAAAGGTATAGTACCTTTTTGTGGATATTGTCCAAAAATGTTTATGGCATCATTATTTATAATAGCAAAAACACCCACCAGAAATCCAGATACACACTGACAGGAGAATGAATAAATAAATTGGCATATTCATTCCATAGATTATTATACATCAAAGAAAATTAATGAATATAGTTACATGTACCACCATGATTCAGTGATTCAATGTTAGAGGAAAACAAAAATACTTTGGGAATAGAAAAGCAAGTGTCAGAAGCATACATAAAGTATGAGTCCCCTTATACAAGAAAAAAAAAATATTTGTAAGCATGCAAGACTAAACAATGTATTGATTAGGGGTGTATGTGTGTGTGTGTGTGTGTGTGTGTGTGTGTGTGTGTGTGTGTGTGTTAAAATACAAATAGAAGCAAAGGAGTGTTAACACACAGTTCAGGATAGTGGTGTCCACAAGGGAAGGAGTAGACTTTAATCAAAAAAATGCACAAGCCATGTTTTAGGCATTAAAATATTCTATTTTTTAATAACAAGTGGTAGTATATGTTGTCCATTTTATTATTTATACTTTACCTTTACATTATGTACTCCTATAGATAGGTAAGATTTCATATTTTAAAACTTTAGGCAAATTACCTTCCTATTTATCATATCTGAATGTCCAAACTCTATTAACTAGTTATTCGTTTAGAATAAAACCAATCAATCAATACCTTTTTCTAAGGAAATCTTATTCAGAGCTCTTTATTTTGATTTTCCTTTCCTTTTTATACAGTAAAAAAGCAAGAGGCCAAAAATGAATAAGACATATTGAACAACAGAACCACCAAATGTTTAAGAATATTAATGACTAATTTGTAGAACCTTGTCAGTCAGCTGCTTGTGTGCTGGGGAAATCATTCTTGGTCTGTCTGGGGTTATTTACCAAAAGGTTACCAATGGGTCATTCTAACAGCCGGGCTGCACAGCTTACAAACTACCACTAGTCCTTACAAGCACACAGGGCAGGCATGAGAAACAGCAATAATTACAACATGGTCTTACTTATTCCTGTGGTCTGTACAATTTCCATTTCCAAGACAATGCAAAATTTCTCAACCTCAGACTCCCATTCAGCAATTCTACTTGGATATCCACGCATTCAGTAGATATTTACCAAAAAAACGCTTTACACATAACAGCTGCTGATTTACAGTGTTGCATCCCTTAAAGCTATATGTTACCATGCAATGTTATTTCAATAAGCTGTTAAATAAAAGGAGGAAACCAAAACTTGCAAAAGAAAAAAAAAAATGCTCCAGTAACAGAAACTGTCCAGCAGCATTAGAGGAACAGTGAGGGATGCAGACCTGGGACGCCCTTCCTGAAGCTCATGTTCTTGTGGCTGGAAGCAAAGCCACAAAGAGCCCATCATTACAGAGGTAAGAGCTACACAGAAAAAGTACTGGAGCATCAGGAAGGGCTCACAGAAAACACCTCCAGGCAGTGGAGCTCAGGCTGACACCCAAGGGGTGAAAAGGCTTAAAGCAACAGAAGGGGAAGGGATGGTACCTCAGGCGGAGGGGACAGTCAGTGAGGGTCCTGGGAGAGGAAAGTGCCTGGGGGGATGGGGAGGGCACATCAGTGTTTAGAGCAGGTGGAGGAGAAAGAGCCTGAGAGGTAGTGCAGGGATAACTCAAGCAACACCCAAGGAGCTGTTAAAATAAGCTTCAGGCTGCTTTTTCAAACAAATGATTAAAGTTTGAACCAATAGGTGGGAAAACCTGTACTGTAAATGTGATCACATTTACTACTCTCAATTTAAATAAATTCCCCCTTTATCCAATGCCTCTGGAATGCAGAGTCAAGATCAAGCAAGTCTGTCCCCTCACAGCAAGAATATGAATTCTTTAAAAGCTACAAGCTGCTCAGCCATGTTCAGTTCTTCCTAGAAAGTCCCAGTTAGGCTGAAATGGCTACTCGCCTCCAAGACCCCTCCACTCATGCATTTGTACCTCACAGCCCATGCCTTGTTTATCTAATGACAAACACACTGCCTGGGCTATGTTCTCATTAAATGCAAGCTTTTGTTAGTGGTTTATCTATCAAAGGCATATCTTATTTTACCTATATAATTCCTCTAGTTTGTGCTCCTGAAATCAAAGTCCTTCTTTCATTTGTGGTTTCTTCTTTGTGCTTTTACAAAACAATTCCAAAGCCTCTAAGACTCTAGAGCCAGGACCCAGAAAGTCTACATAATGCAACAGCTGTCCCTTTAAGTCAAAAATGTTCATTGATGGGGCAGCCCTGGTGGCTCCAGTGGCAAAGATGCTGGCGGCTTACAGATCATGAACACCCAGGTTTGTGACCCAGGGTGAAAAACCAAATGAACAGCTATGTAAACAAAGATGCCTCTTCCTCTTTGTCTTCCCTTCCTTCCTTAAATGTCTTCTTCCTCCTCTCCCTTCCTCTCTTAAAAAAAAAAAAGAGTATGTCCTAGTGGATAAGGCTTCCACCTGTGGCTGGCACCATTCACATACATCCCAAGGACCAGAGCTCGTGACCCAGGGCGGGAGAGACAACCAAGATGAACAACTAAATAAAATTAATGCTTCCTCTCGCTCTCTCTTCCTGCATGCTTGCCTACTTGCCTTCATTCCTTTCTGTACTTTTCCTTAAAAAAAAAAAGTTCATTGTTGGTGGAGATGAAATCCAACAAATTCAGTCACCTGAGCAGAATTTCAGCCAATTCACTCTGGACATGACACCTCACACTCAACACAAGGGACACTAAGGGGAAGTTTCCCTTAGTTATTAGGATTTAACATAGTCATAGAAGCCCTGTGGCCAAATCCTGCAAAATATCTTTCCTTTAGGCAACTTAGCATAAATTGCTATTTAAATATTTAATATTCTAATTGTGCTTAATAAATACTGCATTTTCTACTGGAGAAATATTTAAATGTCCCATATCTTTCACTACAATGCAAAGTTCTTTACAAAACTTTTATTCCAAGAAGCTCTCATTAGTAATTATTAAATACTATTTTGTTTTTCTTTTTTTTTCCAAATCTACCAGGTAGCAAGTTAAATAGGTGCCTGATGTGTATTATTTAATGCTAACCCGATTTTAATTGTCCATTGCTGGTAGGAATGTAAACTGGTACAGCCATGGCAGAAAACAGTTTCTAATCCTCTAAAGAATACTTCATTATTACCCATCTTAAAGCTGAGTTAGAAGTAAGACTTCAAGAACTGAATAAACAATGCAAATAGCCCAAGGTTTCTCAACCTAGATTCATAACCAAAGTACTGATCTTGACACCAAAGCCCCCTATTTTCTACTCTATTAGACTTCTTTCTGTGACCCTCATCATTTAGGAAATCAGCCCCAAAATACTACAAATGCAATGACAAGAACAGAGGCTGAAGGCAAACAAGTTGAAAAGTCGAAAACATCAACATTTTACTCAAATTACAACTTTTAACCTCTAGTCTCTTTAGGAAAAGAATCAAAGTTATGCAGAAATGCACCTAAGAAAAGATTGGAAAAAAAGGGTACATCTGGGTGGTGATGTTTAGTCTTTAAAGTTCATATCAGTTGTTCAGTCTCAGCTCTTCAGAGAACACCGGGCAGAGGGCAGTGATGCTGTGTCCAAGCCAGTGTGTGTGTAAGCAGGAGGACGAATATAATCCTCAATGAAAAGAAATCTCATTTCTAAGGGTAGACAATTTTTTAGCACATCAGATTTACTTAGACATCAAGGGAGACCTCCTATGTTTAAGCTCCTACTGTCTAATCGGGAATTCAGCATCACAAGAAGAGACCCTGCTTCATTACCGCTTCCTTATCATTTCATTTCTACCCCCTCTTTAACCATCTCTGCTTACGCCTCTCCAAAGAAAAACCCAGAACCAGTCAGAATACACAACATGTTTAGCCTCCATTACTTTCACAGATAAACTCAGTCTAGGATTTGAACCTTGAAAATAAATTGCTAAAAACCATGCCAAGTTAGTTTCTACATTTTCTGAAAACCACCATCAACATGGCACTGCCCTCTGTTGTCACATCAGTCTTGATTTTACAACAGATCATAAGGGGCCCCCATAAGACCAGCCCATGGGTGGATGTGGTAACTTCGGGTTGCTCAATCCACAGAGCCCCATGCGCTTCCCTGCAAATGCCCAAAGGTGAAGTGTCCAGCTGTGGAGGAAAGCCAGCTCTTCACAATCAACAGGAGGTCTGGGTCTCCAAGAAATAAAGATCACCCTAGTTCCCTGGGTCATCTAATAGGGGACCTTCCCCTTCCCCCCATTTTGATTGATCTTTGTGTCTTTAAAAATAGGAAAATTGTGCTTTTCGATTCCCTCGCATGGTATTTGGGTTCATTGTCAAATTCTACCAAGCCATGGGTAGGCTTCCAGAACCTTCCCACTACCAGCAATGGCAATGAGCTCTCTGACTTGAAAGAGTCCCAAGAAACTAAATAACTTTAATTTATATTAAGACCCTCACATTTTAAAAAAAATTTTCTTGAAGGAACACTGCATCATAACATTATATAGATTCAAAGTGTGCATCATTGTTAATCAACATCTGTAGATAATAAAGTTCATCTCCATCATTTCAGTTCTTTCACTATAAAATTGATTCCCTCTCCCTTACTTCCCCAGCCCCTTCCCTTCCTGCAACCACTAATTAGTTTTTATTGACTAAAAAGTCTATGTTGGATTTAGTTCATTTGTTTTCTTAGTTTCTCTCATACACCAATTTTAAGTGATGTCACAGTGTCTCCTGGCTTACTTCAAAAACTTCGCATTATTGATCTA
Source organism: Solenodon paradoxus (assembly GCA_004363575.1). Lineage (NCBI taxonomy): Eukaryota > Metazoa > Chordata > Mammalia > Eulipotyphla > Solenodontidae > Solenodon > Solenodon paradoxus. The sequence goes on from RJWH01006139.1 coordinate 22,983, forward strand.
TAACATTTCAGTTCTCTATGCAGAGTACCAGATCATAAGTTTAGTGTAGACGCTTTATTTTCCTGAAGTGAAAAAAGGTTTAAAAAAAATTGTGAGAAAAGATAAAGCAGCTTTAACTTGTATGTCCTAAAGGAAAAAACTCACTGTAAAATAAAGATTAAAGCACCCTCTTCTTACACAACTAAGTCATATATCATAATGGGAATTTGGTATCAGATTCTCAAATTTTGTTAGAGAAAGAAATGAGCATTAAGACACTAACTGAACCATTTTGATTCAATTGAGGTAGAAAAATAAGGAGAAAATTGTGCATATTTCTGGTAACTTTAACCCACGTGAAGATGAAAGCCACAGGTACAATAACATGGGACCTACTTGATTTTGGAGTTCGGGCAGAGGACGCCCACATCATTCTGAGTTCTCACAGATAGACTCTGGACAATGTCAGACTGCTTGGAAGGAAAGCTGGACAACCAGTCATTGTGCCCTTGTCTGGATCATCTTCCCTGCTGGATGGTGAATAACCTGAAGTCTTTTCCAAAGCAGCCACAAAATCATCCCACACAGTCAGCGTGTAGTGAACTAAGTGAATGAAAGTGCTTGCTAGACAAAAGTCCCTAATATTTCTTATTTCACAAATCTTCCAAACTTGTCACTCCCAACTAAAGAAGACCACTTAAAGAGTCCAGGTACTGTGCTTAATACATGATACACCAAAAATTAAGACACACAGTCCTCAAAAGACTGGGGGCAGCACAACTCTCCCCCCAATTGCCTCTGATGGATCTCACTAGGCACCACCAACCTCCATTCCTCCAAAGTCCTGGCATTGTCACTGCTTAGTGACCCACCAAGGTTCTATGACCTCCTGCCTCCTACACTAACTCCCTCCTCCCACTTAAAACAGTCCTGGGAGCAGACCTAACTGCTGCCCAACCTGTTCTCACTGCTCGCAACTATAGGTCAATCCCTCTACCGGCTCCATCCAGAATCCTCAACTACCCACCACTCCTTCTAGTCAGAATCCCACACCACCTCCCACTCCTTGCAGCTCAGTGAAGTCTGCCCTCGGTAGATTCAACTATCAGCTTTCCAGTCGTCCAAGTTGAAAGTACCGGAAGGATAATTCCCCTTACACTTGTTTCTGCTGTTTCAGGGCGTATCGATCACATTGCCCCATTAGACTTCACTCCAGCAACCCAATCTACAGTCCTCTCCCCAGACCCCGCACCTCCACCCCCACAGGCAGACAGCGGAATCACCAAATGAGCCGAGGGCCCCAAGCTTGGCTCCTAGACCTCTCTGGCCTTGTTCTCCTCCCAGATATGAGGAGAGATGTAGTGGGAAGAAGACCTATTCCTTCAATTTCAGATTCCAAAAACTGAAAATTACAATCGGTCCCCTAGATACAACTGAAAGAGACTAATACATTGTTCCTTCATTGACGCGTTTAAACAGGTGTCCCGGCTAATGCAGGTTGGCCTCAATGTTTCCAAAACCTTGGTTTTCTAAGAGCTTGGGATCAGACAGAGAGAGAGCGCGCTTTGTTTTCCCATAATTTTTACAAGCCTGAGTATTTTCCTCCTCTCATTCCTTAGAAGAAACTGAGGGAATTTTGCTCAATTTTGCTGTTTAAATCCTGAGCTTGGGACTCGCACTGCCTGGGGGTCTCCTCCGAGCGTGGAGGCGGTCCCCAACCGTCTCAGCCCACAAGCCCGACACCCCCGGATAGCCGGGCTGTCCGAGGTGACCCCGCCGGGATTGGCCGTGAGTACCCAGCGAGACCGCACCTGGAGACCCGGGCACGAGCAGATGGCCGAGTGGCGGCCAGTCGGGGCGCACCCGCTGTCACCTGGCCCGCGCGCCCGGGCCCGCGCTCCCTCCCGGCAGGCTCCAGCCGGTGTCTCTTTCGATTCCCGAGCCAAGTCCGGCCTCCGAGTGGTTGCTGAGCCTGGCAGCGAAGGCACCTGCCTCGCCCAGAAAAATGAACGTGCCCGCGAGTCCCTTTTGCCACAACCTCGACGGGGGCTTGCAAGACAAATGCAGGAGAAAGGAAAACAAGCCTTCATGAAGGGCCGGCCCGGAGTGTCCCAAGAAATCGCCACCTGCGATGCAGCCCCGGGCTGGGGGCCGCAGGCCCGGCAGGGAGCGAAGTCCGCGGCCCGGCCCAGTGCGCCCTCCCCGGCGCGCCCCTTACCCGTGAGGCGGCCACCCCCCTCGCCGTGCCCGCGGCGCCGCTGCAGGATGAAGTAGCAACTGCTCTTCTGAGTCACCCAGAGCTTCAGGGCGTTCTTCAGCAGAACCTCCTCGGGCTTGAGCCACATCGCAGCGGTCCGGCCGCGCCCGCGGGCCTCAGCTCACATCGCCCCGGCCGCCTACCGCGCCGGGCCGAGCCCGCTCGGGAAGAGGCGGCGGCGGGGAGCGCAGCCAGCCGGTATCCTGCACTGAAGAGTCCGGGAGCGCGGCGGTCGCAGCCCGCGCGCCAGGCCCGCCCCCGACCCGCCCCGGACCCGCCCCCGGACCCGCCCCCGGCTGCCCCGCCCCCACTCCTCCAGCTCCCGCGGCGCCGCTGGGGTTTCCGAGTCCCAGTCGCTCCCGCGCACAGTTCCGGAGCCCAGGGAGGAAGTCCGATCCGCGCAGCCAGTCTCCCCCCTCCAAGGCCGGGAGCTCGGCGGCTCTCACCCTCTCCTCCACCGCTGCTGGGAGGGAGCTCCCAGGAGCGCGAGTTGTGTCCCGGCACCTGATCCGGAGAGGAGGAAGAGGTTGGGAAAAAGACTTTTTACTCTGACTGTTGCAGGTTTCCCAACCTAGGGCGTCTCTCTTTGGGGGGACAGAGTGCATTCCCATACTCCAGGTATGTTGGAAATAGCATTGCATTTGAAGCAACAAAGAAAGTCTTACGGATAACCAAACAACATCGTTAGAAATGTGAAACAGTTCTTTTCCCCATGTTTTTAAAGCTTGGCACACGATGCTCTCACAAGGGATCCCACGGAGCTGCTGAAGAGGCAACGATGTCGTGGGACCCTGAGGCAAACAGCGGAACACCTCAACGCTCCAGGCAGTTTTAGGGACCCCTGCAGGCCCCCTTGCAGAGAAATAGAAGCAGTCACGTTTGTTGTGAGAGAATTGAAAAGCAGTGAAATAATGGAGTAGATGATACTAAAGAAAAGCTACGTGCAATGGGCAGGGAGGGTTTTAAAAATGCATGGATTTACTCAAAGCTGTTGTAGAAATAGACACTTGAACAGGCAGGGAACGTCTAAGCACAGCAAGACAGTTAAATCCAACACCCTAGCAAGAGAGGAAAGGAAAAAAAAAATTCCACCAAAATGTCCCTCTGGTTTTCACAAAGGGATCTCTGACAAAATGTGACCTACTCAGGACAGAAAAAAAAGTAAAATAAATACCCCACAGAACACCGGAATTGCGGAAAGCCTCTGCACTGGAAGGTAAGGAAACTGCGGAGGATCAGAAGGGATCGGCTAGAAACCAGTAGATAAAAAGCCACTTAATAGCCCTGAGCCAAGGATAAACAACAAGCCTCACCCAGGGCAGGGGCATCCCAGTCCAGAACTGGCATGAAGAAGTCAGCTGTAATCACCCAGATTTGGATGCACCTGAGCATGCAGAGAAATCAGAGATGGCAAGAAAATGTTCCTTCTAGAATCATTCTCCGGTGTCTCCCACCAGCGGACAGGCAGCGAGGCACTGGCATTGCAGAGGTGAATGAGAGATGGACCCTGCTCTGAAGAATTCACAGGTGGGGAAATAGGCAGAGAAAAGAGTAGTAGGTCTCCTGGTAGGAACACTGGGCATACACAGATTGAAGGGTCAGTTCCTCCAGGAGGGGGTTGAGAAATCCTCACAGAACAGCTGCTGCTTGCCTGGAACTTGGAAAATGACTGTGTTTGCCACAAGGTCAAGAAGGGGAGGGAGTGCCTGATAAATGAACCAGTACATACAAAATTGTGGTTTAGGGCATATCTCTAGAGACAGACTGTCCTAGATCACAAACCAGCTCTTGCTGCTCCTTAGCTGTGGGGCCTTGACTTTAGACAAGTAGGAATCTCGGTGAACCTCAGTCTACTCTGCTATAAAATTGGAATAACCACATTATCTCCTTGATAAGTAGTGTTCAGTGTTTTTAGGGTCCTGGACACACATAAGCACTCAATAAATGTCAACTATTACTAAATGGACAAAAAGTCCCTGGAAATGAAACAAATGACATGCATACTCACCCGTATTTTAAATATTATTAAGCCCTTATTACCTGCCAGATATTAAATATGACAGAAGCATGGTAAAGGATCTATGAAAGCAGTTGGGAGGGGAAGGGTACTATGAAGTACTATATCCTGACCTCTCTCTCTTCCCACCCCTCAGGCTCCTGCCTGTGCCTCCCATTAGCCAAGTTAAACAAAAGTCAGAAAGCAAGGGATCCCAGGGGACGCAGTCTGCAGAGGTCAGCCTACTAGACACAGAACAAAGTAGGCAAGATTGGAAGGAAACCTGGAGGGGCCCATGAAGAACATGCATCAGAGGTGATAGCATCATCCTGTCGCTCATCTCTGGGTACTTTTTGGTGTTATGAATTGAATTGTGTCCACCAAAATTCATATGATGGAGTCCTTAATCTCCAGAATGTGACCTTATTTGGAAATAGAGTCATTGCAGATATAAAGTTACAATGCATTTTTAAGGTGGGCCCTAATAAAAATGGCTGGTATCCTCATAAAAGGGGGAAGTTTGAGCTTGCACACACACACACACACACACACACACACACACACACACACACACACACCCCACAGTGTGAAGACAGGAGTTATGCTGCCACAAACCAAGGAATTCCCAAAGCTAAGAAAAAGGCCTGGAACAAGTCCTTTTCTGCCACCATCAGTAAGAACCAACACCTTAATGGCAGACTTCTAGCCTCCAAAACTGTAAGACAGTTTCTGTTGTTTAAGCCACATAGTTTGTGGCACTGTTTTAGCTGTTCCATCCAACACAGTGGGCCGTAACCATGCCCACACCTGTTAAGTAGCAAGTCTGAACATTCTGAGTTACAATCTGTTTCCTGCCGGGACCCTGACTGAGGCCAAGCTTGGCCCCAGGAAACCCAACTCCTCAGTGTGGAATTCTAGCTGGATTACTCAACTATTCATGCGTTCATAGGGGGGCAAAAGGAATATGGTAATCTGCGGCATACAGTGGTGGCAGCAGGATTACTCAAATTAGCACTGGTGGTGCTGGCAGTGGCAGGTGGAGGACAAGTCTTTGGGGGGCTCTTGATGCTATTGCACTTGTTGTTGCAAAGATTCTAGAGTGAGGGGGCTATTTTTTAAAGAGGGAAGGAAGAAAGGAAGGAGATGAAGAAGTTTATTTTTTTGTTACCTCCACCCTCACCCCTACCCCCACATCCCCACCCCTGCCAGGATCCCAGGTCCTTGTACTTTACATGGTCCACACCCAAGCATCTCATTCACCTGAGTCACAAGGGTATACCTGAGGTAGATACTTCTGATTGCTCTGAAGAGTTAAAAAGTAAATAAATTAATTAATGTGAAGTATAAAATTCTCATTTCAAGGGGAAAATATGATGCTTTTCAAAGAATTCTTTATCTGATACAGTCACAGACCAGATAAGCTTTACTTCCCTCCCCTCCCCTCCCCCCCCCTCCCCTTTTTCCACTCCCCTCCCCTCCCCTCCCCTCCATTGACTTCCCTTCCCTTTTCTTCTCATCCTAAATATAGTTTTTTAGGTTGTAGAAAGATTACAGAAGTTAAGTACTCAGCCTCAAGTTCTCTTGCTAAAGTTAGGACAATAGTTGGGAGAAGTAGGACCATGGATTTGTGATGGGGATATTTGGGTGGATACCAGCAAAGTGATAATTATGTAATAGTTAGAGTTGTTAGTAAAAGCTCTAATGGCAATCCTATTACAATATAAATGTATCTAATTCATATATTGTACCTCTTAAATTTACACAGTTATATGTCAATTTTATCTCCAAAAAATAATTGGATACAAAAAGTAAAGAAATGGGAGGCAGAGAATAAATAAATTAAAAAGAAAATTGATAAAACATATCCAAAAATTATTTTTAAAACTCTTAAAACAAATGTATAAGAGCGAAAACAAGTAAACCCAAAGATGGATACTGAAAAATCAATATGATCTCTAGAAAGCCTGATCAATAGGACGAGGAGAGGGAAGGGTCAAAATAGAACTTCATAAATGCAAAATTATAAGCATCATTGCAGATTCTAGAGACACCAAACAAAAATATTTATATATTTTTAATAATTTATTTTAAAAACCCAGAGCTCTCAAATCCAAAGCCTCCCTTAACTACAGCAACAGGTTCTCCTCCCCTGAGTGAGGAAATTAGCCTTCATTCACATGAAAATCATTTAAGACTTTACCTGGGTGCTTTGCCTCCCATGCGATGTCTATTCTCAAAATCTGCCCCTACTGCACCTCACTGGCTCCAGGTTCGTAACATGAGAGACCTACTTACAAAGTCCAGAATGATAATTGCAAAGGCTTCTAGAGATATAATATAGATTATACACCAAGGGAGATGGAAAATCTTGTCACTATATATTGAGAGGAAAATGAGGATCATGTACAGGGATTGAATCTAGAGTGTCAAGTCAAGAAAAATGAAATATAAGTTTGGATTCAGCAAGTTTAATGAATATGTATGCACTAATCCAGGATTCATGACATTATATCCAGCACTGGTGAGTGACCTTAAGGTGTGATTCCTTGGCTTATTGAATCTTGAATTTAACAATGGCCTATAGTCAATGAGGCCAAGATGTCAAAGCTTTCCTGGCATAATGCAGACTAAGAAAAGAGTACGGGATCTTTGGAGCTGGGAATGCGTGAGTGGATATATTATTTGCAACCTCCTCAGACACCACCCCACAGCCATACCATGCATCTTCACCAAGACGTTAATAAATGTGGGAATTTCTTCTTCTGGATATGGTAGTTAAAGACTAACAGTCCTACTGAACAGAACCATAAAAGCTGGACAGAGTATAAAGATAAATCTATTTTAAGCCATGAGAGAACTACTGTGGAAGCAAAAATCTTGAGCAGGACAAGAATCTGGGGAAGAAAAAGTGACCGCCAAGATTTTCCCCTTCAAAGTATTTCCTGAGTCCCAGGTGACAACTAGAAGACTTAAGATTCCAAGCACAGTTTCTGAATGTTTGCAGGTTCATAGAGCCAAAAATTGGAATTAGGATCCCCAAAGTGTTATATCCTCAGAGTAGAGAGGAACTAGAAGATAAGGCTTAACAAAGACTAGACTTTTCCAGTCCAGAAGCACCTCAACCCCAGATTAAAATACTGTCTCCCTCTCATCCTATCTACCTGCTAAGAGCAAATTTAAATCTTCTCAACAGAGGTTCAGATAGCATCATCCAGAGCCTCCATTTTTTCCTATGATCTTTCACAGGACACTGTGGTAGTCAGCATCTCCTCATTACCAATCATAATAAGAAACAAGACCACGTTTAAAAATCAAGCAAAAAAGAACAAAGTCTATTAGTAACATATTTATGAAATAGCCAGACATTGGCGTCACCAGTTGCAGGGTAGAATATACATGTAAATAATAAGTTTAAGAATAGAGATGAAAATATAAAGATTCTAGGTCCACCTTGGAGATATTGCAGACTCAATTCCAGACCACCACAATTAAAAAAATATGTGATAAAGCAAGTCAATTGAAAACTTTGGTTTCCCAGTGTATATTAAAGTTGTGTTTATAATATAAGCATGCAATAGCATTATGTCTAATAAAACAATATACATTCCTTAGTTAAATGTGATGCAGAGACATGAAGTAGGCACAGGCGGTTGGGGAAAATGGTGCTCACACACTTGCAAAGTAGCCACAAACCTTTGATTTATAAATATGTAATATCTGCACAATATACTATAGGAATATAGATACATATATTCATAATTATTTGCTATATATATATACATATATATGATCAAATGGAAATCTTAGAATTGAAAAAAATACAATACCTGAAATGAGGACATTAGACCAATGAGTGGCTATAACAGTCGCTTACATAAAATCAAAGTATTAGCAAAATGAAAAGTTAATTAAAAGAAAATAGATGTTCTCCCAAGAAGATATACAAATGCACAATAAGCACATGAGAAGATGCTCAAGATCATTAGCCTTCAGGGAAATGCAAACTTAAACTACAGTGAGATGCTGTATTGCACTCACTAGGATGATCACAAAAAGAGGACAATAGCAAATATATTTGAAATTAGGGTACTCAAACATTGCTAATGAGACTATACATGGTACAACTACTTTGAAAAATAATTTGAAATTTCCTCAAAAAATTAAATATAAACTTACTTTATGACCCAGCAATCATGCCTAAGCATACACTGAAGAGAACTGAAGGCACACCTCTGTGCCCCAAGTGACTCAGGTTGCTAAGGTGTAGACCATGTAAAGCCCTGTGGATTTGACTTGAGATCCAAAGTCAGGGTTAAAAAAAGAGAGAGAGAGAATTGAAAACCTATGTTCACAGAAAATTTTTGCATGAATATTCATAGCAGCATTATTCATAATAATTTTAAAACAGAAGAAATTTAAATGTCCACCAATTGATGAATGGAAAAAAAGAAATGTGGTATATCCATATGGTGGACTATTATTCAGCCATGTAAAAGAATGAAGTACACAGTACAATATGGATGAATCTTGAAAACAATTATGCCAAATGAAAGTGTCCAGATACAAAGAGCCACATTATTATATGAATACATTTATAAGAAATGTCCAGAATAGACAAATCCAAAGAGATGGAAGGTAGATTAGTGATTGTCAGGGGTTGGTGGTGGTGGCTAACTGGGGAAATGAAGAATAACTGCTAAATAAGTATAAGGTTTCCTTAAGAGGGATAGCAATATTTTGGGAAATATGGTGATGCTTATACAATACTGAAAACACTGAATTGTTTACTTTGAAAGGTAACTTGGGTGTGCCCTGATGGAGTAGCAGTTAGATCAACTGCCTCCAAAGGAGCAAGCCACATCCCCTGAGTGTGAGTCTCAGCCCAGGGGAAGCAATCTGTGTGAACAACTAAGTAAAAATAAAATAAAATGAAAATTGCCTACTCACCTTCATTCCTGCCCACATCTTCCCTTAAAAAGAAAAAAAAAAAAAAAAAGGCTGCTTGAAGAAAACAGATAATAATGTAAGTAATATAAATAATTCTTGTCTAAAGCAACTGAAATAAACTTTGGTACATAGAGATACTTTCTATAGGATATTAATCAGGTTTTTTTTCATCTTTTTTTATCTATTAGGAAATTCACTTCCACATTTGTTACTCTTATCTGTATCTGAAAATATTTCTCTGTTGTTCAAATTCTCCTTTGAATTAGTCTAAACAACTTACTGACCCCTCATGAATTAGAGAATTGAATAAAATATTCATAGTCAACATTCATTTTATGTTTGCAATGCAATTCATGCTTTCTTTTAACTTTTAAAAAATTATTCTTAGCAGTAAGAGGAAGGGGGACATCTCTGACAACATGCCAAAATGTATTTCATTGTTGTAGAATGGTGGAAAGTGCAAAGAGAAATTAAGAGAAAAAGATCTTCAAAGATACTTTTGCTTCCCTACACACAGGACACAAATACTCCACTAAATATACCCCCTGGCTCCAAGAAAAGATGCCAGTCCCTTAGCGTAAGACCCTGGTAAAGCAAATCTGGAGAAGCAGGTCTGATGTCTAGATAGGATCTCCCTGAGAGCACACACACCCAGTGGCCAGTTCCACTATGCTCTGCCTGGCAGAGCATGGGATGATGAACCTTCAGAAATAAAAGCATGCCTTTCATTCAAAATTTTATTAGGCTTGCCCAAATGGAATAGGGGTCAGTTCAACTGTCTCTAAAGGAGCACAGTCCCCATACGTCCCAAAGACCAGAGTTTGAGTCCCACATCCAGGGAGGACAACCAATGTGAACAACTGAATAAAAGGTTTCTTCCTCCTCTCTCTTCCCACCTGCGTACCTGCCTTTATTCCAGCCTGCGCTATTCCTTTTTAAAAAAAAAGTTTTCATTAATACCATTTGGTGCAGTTACATGGACGTAACTATCAGGTGACTGGCCAAAGTGGCTACAGGTTTGGTAAAAAACACCAAAAATCTCTCTCTGGGAAAGGAGGGAAACTGCATGTACAAGTTGAGCCATGTGGTCATTTCTCCACTGTCCTTGGGTTAGGACCCCTCTCCTGCACCACAGCCCTGCCTTCTAGGCCCAGTTTATTCAGACCAGCCCCTCCTGACATCTTGACCTTCCCTTCACACATATAGGGAAGCAACAACAAAAAGGAGAAATTGGAAAGAAAAACTGAATACTCTGAGACTTAGACCTTCCGAGAGAAATCTTAAGACAATATTTTGGTTTCTGTTCATAATTAATGCTTTTTAATTTTGAAAAGAATTGTCATTTGTGTTATCTATAAACTTCTATTCATTGCCAGTTAGTCACTAAATGTAACTGCTTTCAGTTTTTATTGAAATATTTTTTTAATCTTTAAAGTAGTATGTTTTCAAAATTACTGATTTATTTTTGAATACTACTTTCAGGTTCTCCTAATTGGCTTGACTTTTGGCTCCCATTTCCAGTTTTATGACTTCTCCAAATCGAGGCTTTGTGTTTCCTCTTATAACACAAATGCTGTGAAGGACAGACATGTGACTATGGTGCAGATTCTAGTCCCATTCCGACAGTCCCTGTGAAATTTATATGCAGTGAAAATCCCCTTTGTGTGTGTTCACACAGTTGGAATACAGTGCATTCTACCAACAGACTCAAATCACTCCTCAAAATCAGTCACAGAGCACGTTCTAAGAGACCAATTAAGTCAAAAACCATTCACTGAATATGTTCCACAGACTAGCCCTGTGTGACCCTGCTAGGATGCAAAGGTGAATAAATCCTACTTCTACCTTCATACCTTACCCAGGTAACTCTCCCCTAAAGGAGAAAGAAGACTGCTATTCACTAAACACTGTGCTTGCACTATTTCTAAATGGTGTCTCAGTTATTTCTCATAATACATTTAAAAGGAAAGTAAAATCCATCCCATTCTACAGATGAGAAAACCTAGGCCCACATAAAGGTTTAGTAACTTTCCCATATTACACAGCTGATAGGAGGCAGAACCAGGATTTTTGTTCCTAGGCTTTACTAAATTCCAAACTAACAGTTTTTCATGGATGCACATTAAAATTGATGGCAGTCTCATTGCTTGAAAAAGTGACGTGGCTTTTTTTCCTTCCCATTGCTTTCAGTTAGATGAGAATCATTTCTTAAATTAACAGCTTCACAGAAGGTAGCCCTGGATGCAAAATCTGGCTTCTCCTACTTCCCAGGTGTGTAACCATGTGTTAAGTTCCTTAATCTCTTTCGATTTTGATTCCTTTATCAAGATATATGTGTCACTGAGATGTTATAAGGCTTAAGTGAAGTAAATTAGATCTTACACCCTCTACAGGGCTTGGTCTGTGTACATCTTTTAAAATACAAGGGTTATAGTCACCTCTGAATTCGTCGTGCCCTTGACCTGACATCTTTTGGCTGGGTCTCCAATTCTAAAGTTGTTTTCCAGTCGTGAAGACTGAAGAACTTGCCCCAGCAGCCTCTCAAGTACAGGTCACGATGCAAGAGGAGTGGCCACTGGACTAATGTTTTACTTCTAAAACCAAGGAAAGAGGATAGTACATCACAAATAATCATCTATCCACAGTGAACCATGACTGAAAACAGATCTTTGTCAGTTTTGGTCCCCCTCCCCATATATTCAAGAAAGGTGTTTTTTTTTAATGAAAGCAATTCACAGATCAAATCTCACTGCATATTCAAACATATATTAAACATTTCTTAGACAGAGTCCAATACAGTCCTATGTCCTATTCTAAAAGCTTTTGAAGTCACGAGTCTCTCATGTCACCTGGAATTAAATGTTAACTCGAGACAAAAACAGCCATATCCTAGAAATAATTTCAAGGTTGGTATCAGACAGCCAGAATCCTTTGTTGTGAATTGGACATAGAACCATTCAAATCAAGCCTTATCTGTCATTCCAGAAGCTTAGAGGTGAATGTCTTCCTAAATTTTGGCCAACCCACCTTCTTCAACAAAATAAATTTCACCACTAAAATTATTTTTCTAATGTTCTGTGGGTTACTAACAAGTTTTCTATTCTTGATTGTAGAGGGAGACAGCTGGAGTGTGGATGTTTGATTATAACCTGCCTAACCACCCCTGTACTATTAGAATCATCATTAGAATTAGTGTCTGATCTCTGTGGGGTTTGGAATAAAACAATTTAGTATACACATATATGTCACCTAGTATTTCAAAGTAAGTTACTACCAACACCACCACCTCCCGCTTCCCTCCAGGAGTGATGAGCGTTTCCAGATCTGTGGGCTGATTAGGTTACAGTAATTAAAAGCACCTTCTCTGGGTTCTAGTGCTGTTGGAGGGCCTCTGGTATCCCTTTTTGTAAAGACAGTGCCCTGATCCCTCTATAATCCAGGGCAGTTTTTCTAACCTATGTTTGCCTTTTTTCCTGTCTGTATACTTATATAAAGAATGTTAACATGTTTGGAAAGAGTTCAACAACAAAATACAACTTGTGTCCAGCTTCTTAAAACGCCTCCTCCCAGAAACTGTGTGGCCTCAGACAGATCAGGTTCCTCTCCCTCAAGAAACAAAGCACAAGAATGAGGCCAAAAAAGACTGAAGAACTAGAGAGGGAAAAGCAAATGTGCTTTTCTTCCGAGCTCTCTTCCTAAAAGGAAAAGGTTAAAATCTAAGAGATGGTATCAAATGGTAATGATTGTGAGTCTGTACATGTGCTAAATAAAATGGTACAGTTAGGATAATTACAAATAAGCCATGTCTTGTTGCAAGTTCTTTGCCTATTTTACACCAATTTGTTTGATTTCTCTATAAGACAGAGAACCCATAGTAATAACCCTCACAAAATAGATGATCCTTTCATTTACACCATAAAAAGTATTAAATCAAAAGAAAAAATCTTGAACCATCCTCTAGCTTTGGAGAATTATTGATCTACAGCTGATACAGAATCTGCATTCTATTTTAATAATAAGCTTCTTAAGTATAAAAGGGGTCCCAATATATTAAAAGAATCTTCATAAACTAGAATTTCCCCAAGTTACAAGTTACACAATTGTTTCTGAAGATCTGGGATTTGACCTAATTTTTTTTTGTTTTTGCACATTCATTGGACCAATAAGAGCAGACTACCTCCTCTGATCTTGGTCTGATTTCCAATGCTTATTAGACTATTGTGAGACTCCCTCTTCCAGTTCTTCATACTGATTTATGTTAACAAAGGCACATTTTCATAAAAATGAAAGTTGCTAAGGACTCAGTTTGGAGGGCATAGCCCCCCAAAAACAAGCAAACAAAAGACTTATGCAGAGATACACCATGATGCAATTTCAGAGAAGCCAGGATAAAAAGATCCGAAAACCTTCTAAAAAGAAGAAACATATCAGAAACAAAAATTAGAAATCAGAGCAATTTTATATTTCTCAACAGTAACACTGGAAACTAGAAGACAGTAGAACAAACCCTTCCAAATTCTGAGGAAGAAACATTGTAAACTTGGAATTCCATACCCTGCCAAACTATGAATCAAGTGTGATTTATTAATGAAAACATTTTCAGATATTTCAAAACTTTACTTAATAAATATGCTTTTACAGGGAATAATAAAGAATTGAAAAGGAGCCATAAATCAAGAAAATGAGAAGGAAACAGAATCCAGGAAACAGAAACTTCAAAGCAGGAGAAAGTCAAAGGGAACTTCGTACACGGGTCACAGTGATATAGACAATCTGAGGGCAAAAATTATGAATCTGCAAGATAGTCTGACTGGGGAGAACTGGCTTAATGTAACTTGTATCTCTGGCAAAAAGTAACACAATATTTATATTGAATATATAGGAAACAAAGATAGAGGAACGTAATCACATAAATGTAATCATATAAATAAGGCTTGGCTATGAACAGTATTAATAGAAAGCATAATTATTGATTTTTTAAATAGTGATATAAATGATATTTTGGTTTCTGGCATGCAATGTAATGACTTAATATTTATATATGTTGAAAAATGATTACTACTATAATTCTAGTTAACATCTATCATCTACATTATAATAATTTTTTCTTGTCATGAGAGCTTATAAGATCCACTCTTAGCGATTCTCAAATATACAATATTATTAACTATAGTTATCATGCTACATGTTACATCCTTATCACTTGTTTATTTTATAACTTGTAACTTTTGACATTTTTTACATACCCCTCAAGGGTGTGGGCATTGTTTTAGACACTTGGAAATGGGCAAAAGAGATAACCAGATACCCTGCTTTATTTTCAAGATTGTTCTACAAGTCCACAGGGACGGATGTTAACATGTAGATTTTTACTTAGAGATGCAAATTGATTCTGTCTCATGGAACCGATAATTCCAAAGGTTGTGACTTATGACCCTGCTGGACATTAGCCAGTTTTGCACCTAAATCAGAACTATATTAAATTGCTGGTTGGTCTATACCTAGTTTCACAAATGTTTATAACATATTATTAATCACATCTTAATTGCTCCTGCATTAGTCAGTGAATTGACTAAATCATTGACATTTTTATTTTATATATTCATGAGAGTTATCCTGAACAAAGATTAAGATAAAATGGATATAAGCACTTTTTTAATCCTATTCTTGGCGCTTCAAGCCCACACTTAAAATTAAGACATTTCTTTTTTAACCAAATCAACTAAGTGGAAGAAACTGCCTAGGTTTCATCCTCTTTCCTGTTCTGATTGGATCTGCTTATTAGACTCAATCGGTCAACCAAAAATTAAAATGTTTTTTCCAAGGAGAACCTTCTAGATTTATAAAATGGTCCAGATTTCACAGATGTTAAAAAAATCTATGGGAATAAGTCAAAATTCTTTTTAAAATGAAGCATGGAGCAGTGATTTCTCTTAGAAGCTAGAGGAGAGAAGATCATGCTCCAGGTTGACGAGAAAGGCTCCCTTTCCAAGCAGATACCAACTGGAACTGGGGCTTCAAAGGCAGGAAAGGAACAGGGAATGCACAGAATGATCACAGACAAGGGGGCCAGGCTGTAGAAGGCCTGTGGGAGGGTGAAAACTTGACTATAGGAATAGGGAGAGTGCTACTACTAACCCATTCATTTGATAATTATCAATAGAGTACTTCAATCATTCATTACCTTTTATGTTCATTTGGGCTATAACAAAAATGTCATTACTTGGGAGGCTTATTGACAAGAGAAATTTATTTCTTATAGTTTAGGAGGCTGCGAAGTCCAAGATCAAGTTGCTGAACTAGTGAAGACAGGCATGATTCACAGACAACCTTTTAGCAGTGTCCTCCCATGAGAGAAGGTGTGAGGGGCTCTCTGGAGTCTCTTTTATAAGACCACTAATCCCATTCAGGAGGGCTCAGTCTTCATGGCTTAATCACCTCCGAAGGCCCTACCTCTAAATACCATCACTTTGGGGATTAGGTTATGATACATTAATTTGAGGTGGGAGGTGACATCTATGTCTTCATATTTTTAAGAAAATTATGTTATTACATGTTACGTAATTATTCTTTGGGCAAAAAACCTATTCATATGGTATAGTAATTTGGTAAGGCAGTCATAGCTATATACCACCAACGGATGGCTTATATAACAGAACGTTTTTATCTCACAGTTCTGGAGGCTTTAAGTTCCAGTAACGTGTGGGTATGGCTGTTTTCTGGTAAGGCTTTCTCTCCTTGGCATCACACCTCCCCACTGTGCCTTCTGTGTGCCTGTATCCCTGCGCGCTCTCTCTCTCCCTTCTCCCTCTCTCTCTCTCTCTCTCTCTCCTCTCTCTCTCTCTCTCTCTCTCTCTCTCTCTCTCTCTCTCTCTCTCTCTCTCTCTCTCTCTCTCTCTCCTCTCTTTCTCTTCTCTCTCTGTCTCTCTCTGTCTCTGTCTCTCTCCATCTCTGTCCCTCTCCCTCTCCTTCTCCTTCCCCGCCCCTCTCTGAAGAAGCATCTTTATTTATTTTGTTGATTTGATCTTTAACTCTGGAACTTGGTCATGAGCCTGTGTCCTTGGACTTTACATAGTCCACACACCAGTGTCTTAGCCACCTGAACCAAGGGGCACACCCCCTTCCTCTTTTTATAAGGACCCAGCATATTAGGTTAGGACCAAGGCATATATGTCATTTAACCTTCACAACCTTTTTAAAGGTCCTCTCTCCAAATACAGTCACATTCTGAGAAGTGGAGACAGGACTTTAATATATTAATTGAGAGGGGCATAATTCTATCAAAACACATGGAAAAAACGCTCAAACACCACAAAAGGATACACTTGCTAGACAGGTAATGCTCCCTGACATTTGCCCTCCTCCAAATGCTTGAGGGTGAGGCGCCTGCTGTTTGCTGAGAACACACTGATGAGTGCAGCTCTGGACAGAGGAGAAAGATGGGAAGGATGCCTTACCCTGCAGAACTCATTATGCAAGGAAGACGAAAGACCAGAGAAACAAGCAAACCAACCCACCGAATTACGTGACCTGGAAATTTTTCAAAAGTGTTCTAACTTAGTAGACAAAATGATGTTAGCACTGTATTTACATTGAAAATTTTTCTTCCATGTATATAGTTGCATAAACTTTTTCGTTTTTTTTTTTTTATAATGGCTTTGTGAGATATAATTTGCACATCATAAAATTCCCCTTTTTAAGGTATACAATCCAATGGTTGCTGGTATGTTTCCAACGTCATAAAATTGTCACTGCTATGTATTATAGAACACTTTTATCAAATACTCTGAAATAAACCTGATACTTACCAGAGTCATTCCCATTCCAGCCCCTGACAACCACCAATCTGCTTTCTCTGGATTTGCCTACTTTGGACATCTCATATAAATGGCATTATGCAATATGTGGTCTTTTGTGTCTGCCTTCTTTCACATAGCATGTTTTCAGGTCTCATGCACATCGCAGCATTATCAGTCCTTCGTTTCCTTTTTATGGAGGAATGAGATTCCATTATATGGAGGGTACCATACCTTGGTTATCCATTTATCAACTGATGGCTATTTGGATTCTTTCCATGTTGGGACTATTATAAACAATGCAGCTATGAACATGCATGGGCAAGGTTTTTTTTAACTATGTTTTCGGTTCTCTTGGGTATATACCTAGGACTGGAATTGCTGGGTCAAATGGAAACTCTTTAACTTTTTGAGGAACTTTGGAACAATTTTCCACACCAGCTGTGTTATTTTACATCTCTATCAGAAATGCATGAGGGTTACAATTTCTCCACATCTTACTAGCACTTGTTGTTACAGGCCCTTTGATTGTAATCAGCCCCATTGATATGAAGTGGTATCACATTATGGTTTTCATTTGCATTTTCCTGATGGCTAATGATATTGAACATCTTTTCAAATGCTAATTGGTCTCTTAGATATGTTCTTTAGGAGACCATTCTGATTCATTTTAAAATTAGGCTGTCTTTATTTTTGAGTTGTAATAGTTCTTTATATATTCTAGATGCAAGTCTATATTAGCCTGCTCACGCTCCCATAACAAAATGCCACAGAATAAGCGACTTAAACTACGGAAATTCATTTTCTCACAGTTCTGTAGGTTGGAAGTCCAGAATCAAGATGCCAGCAGGGCTGGTTTTGGATAAGACCTCTTTCTTTGACTTGTAAACGGTAACCTTCTCATTACAGCCTCACAAGGCCTTTCCTCTGTGTACCCACACATATCTGCTGTCTCTTCCTCTTTTCATGAACTCATCAGTCATATTACAATAGGCTCAACATGATGATCTAGTTAACCTTAATTACCTCGTTGAAGGCTCTATCCAAACACATTCACACTGTGGGGGTTAGGATTTTAAACTCTGAATTTGGGAGAAAACGGCTCAGTCCATATGAAGTCCCTAATCGAATGTATGATTTTCAAAAATTATCTTTCATTGTGAGTATCTTTTCCCCTTCTAGTTTCAAATGTTTTATTTAGTTGTTCACATTGGTAACTCTCCATGGGTCCAGGGTCCTTGGGATGTATGTGGACTGTGCTCCTCCAGAGGTGGCTGATCTAACCACTACTCTACCAGGGGGTATCCCTTTTTGCCTCTTTGATGCTATCTTTTGAGGGACAAAAGAGCTTTTTTTTTTGCATTTGTGATATTCAATTTATCTGTTTTCTTTTTTCCTTGCTTACGCTTTTGGTGTCCTATACGAGACCATTGTTTTATCCAAGTTCACAGAGATTTACACCTATTTGTACTTCCAGAGGTCTGTAGTGCTCAACTTTCAGTTTTATAGCTTTAACTTTCAAATGTATGTCTGTGACCCATTCTGAGTTCATTTTTATATGTGTTGTACAGTAGGGATCCAGCTTCGCTCTTTTGCTTGTAGATACCTCATGGTCCCAGAACAATTTCATGGTCTCGGCACACTTGTCAACAATCAATTGACATAAACGTAAGAGTTTATTTCTGGACTTTTAATTCTATCCCATTGTTTTATATGTTTGTGCTCATACCAAGGCTGTCATTGATGTAATTTTGCAGTAAGATTTGAAATTAGAAAGTGTGAGTGACCCAACTTGTTCTTCTTTTTCTAGACTGTCTTTGTTGTTCTAGATCTCTTACATTTCCATAGTAATGAGATCAGCTTGTTTAATGTCTACAAACACACACACACACACACACACACACACACACACACACACACATTGACTCATACATCACTTTGGTAACTCCTCGTATCTTAACAATATTCAATCTTCCAATCCATGAACATGAACTACATTTCTACTTATTTCCATTTTCTGTAATTTATTTCACATTGGTAGTTTCCAGTGTAGAAATTCTTGCACTTTTTTTGTTAACCGTACTCCTAAGTGTTTTATTGTTTTAGAGGTTATCCTAAATAGAATCTGCAGAAGATTTTTTTTTGTTTTTCAGAGGAAGGAAGGCATGCAAGAAGGAAGGCAGGCTGGCAGGAAGGGAGAGAGAAGAGGAAGAAGCATTTTTATTTATTTGTTCATTTTGGTCTCCCATTGCCTCATCGTGAATTCAAGTCCCTGGGTTTTATGTGGTCCACACTCCAGCCATCAACCCAGGCACCTAAACCAGCAGCACACGCCTGCAGAAACGTTTTAAAATAGAGTTGTATTAGAGTTACAATTTCTGAAAAATGGTTCCCTGATACTAGTGATTATTAAAACTTCCCTGCAAAACATCCCCATTTGCCATTCATCACTTTTCTCTCACTTTTCCTTTCTTCCTGCTTCTTCGCCTGAATATACTCACTTAAGACAAGTGTAACCAAGCTCTAACCAGCCTCTCTAAGATTAACCAAAGAAAAGGAAAGTGCTGTAAAGGAGATGGACTGTTTCTGTTTGCTTCACAGCTGCCAAAGGAAGCAACTTTATTCCCCAGCTTTGTGCGCACAAATGACACCATCTATGATATTACATCCCAAGCTTCCTCCTTGGGAAAAAAAAAAAATCATTCGAAAAGTGACCTAAATGGTGAAACATGTCAAGGCTTTTCTAGGATTTGCATTAATGCTGGATTGTCCTGGTGAGTTTGAGTTATGGCCACGACTGACTTTGGGCTTAGGAGAGAAGGCTGCCGTCCGTATAGTCTGCTTTCTCAGACTTACGGAACTCTCTGCTCAATAATTTACACCCATTGCCTGACTGAGCTTGCTGCTTGCTGATCTCCAATTTCTGCCATTAGAGGTTGATTCCTTTTGCTTGAGACATGAGAGCTAAAAAGCAGTTACCTTACCTCTGGGATGGGTTATTTAATGAGACTTAGAAGTCCTTTGTGGCTGAATACCCCTCAGATCAGGTCCCCAGAACATTATCTGATAGAGACAAGAGCAGGAGGTATCTGACCATGAGCAGGGCCAAGGGTGTGCCAAGACAGAGCTGACACCTTCATTTGATCTAAAACATCTGGTCTGCTCTTGATTGTAAATCTCTTGTCTGATCATGTTCAAGGGACAGAGGACAGTGCAAGGACTTGATTTAAATCATTAGATCCAGCCTTTTCATCCTCATATTTCACTGTTGATGAGAAAGATTTCTAGCCAGATCTGAGTTTCCTCAATATCTTACCCCCAAACACACACACACACACACACACACACACACACACACACACACACACACACATACAGGGTTAAGTACAAAGAAACCACAAAATGGCCTAACCAGGAGAAAGAAGAGAAACAAAATCAGACAATGCACATCCTGGGCAAGCTGGCTCCTGATTGGTGAGGGCTGGCTACTTTAAAGAATCAAGACTGTGAACTTATTAGAGTTTTATGTTGGAATCTAAGTGTGTGATACTACAAACCATGTCCTTCCTTCCTTCCTTCCTTCCTTCCTCTCTCTGTTTCTTTCTTTCATTCATTCTTTCTTTTTGTTTTTCTTTTTAGGAGAAAGAAGAACTTTATTTTATGCAACTGTCCATCTTGGTTGTCCTGCCCACCCTGCCCCCTACTCCCTAGCCCCTGGACCCCAGGAAGTGAACTGGGATCCTTGGGATATATGTGGACTGTGTCTGCTAAAGGCTGCTGACTAAACCACTGCTCCACCAGGGCACACCTCTAATGGAATCACTTCTTACTCAATTTCTGAACCAAAAAGTAACAAGTCTCATAATTAATGTGCAACATAGAACCATATCTAGATTTAACCTTCTACCTGTCCACAGTTGTCATTCTTCTGCTATGTTTATCAAAATTCCAACATTCAAAATCTATTTCCTGCCAGTAATTTAACTTCAGGAAGAGTCCAGGCAAGTTTGTAGGCTAGGAACTGTAGAAACCCCCTAAACATGCTCTATTCTTAAATCTTCAAGATTTCTTCCTAGGTAACCTCAGATGAGATACACAAGAGAGTTTTGTCCACCAGAGTTGTCTAAGCCTGTATCCTATAAAGGACATTCCTGAGAGCTCGTTTGCATATTTGCAGTTTTCGTGACCAGAAGACTGGGCTTTATCTTCTCTGACAATCATAAATATAACAAATTTTTATTGCTAGTGGGGAAGCTATTTCTCGAATGCACTTTCTTTGACTGGACATCCTGCACAGTAGATGCTATTATTTCTGCCAAGTACTTTGCATGAAAATCAGCCACGAGAAACTCGTGCTTGATACAAAGAAATAAACCTTCAATGTGACTCCAAGCTTCTTCTTTTTTTTCTTTGTTTTTGAGAAGTTTTAAATTTTAAATGATTATTATTTAAATGTTTAACATTGCATTGTAATATTTATGGGTTTAAGGCGTGTATCATCATAAATCAGCCTCTGCATCTACTACTACATCAAGTTCAGCACCAGTGTCCAACTCTATCCTTCACCTTATAATTGACCCACCCCCACCCTTTCCCTCTGGTAACCACTAATTTGATTCCATAGACTAAAAGTCTATTTGTATTTGATTTGGTTCATTTGTTTGCTTGGTTTCTCTATATCATATGTTTGCGAAAGTAAACAGTGTCTGTCTTTCTCCTTTTGCCTTATTAAACAGAATTCCCTCTAGATCCATCCGTGTTGCTGAAAATGGCAAGACTTCATCTATTTTATAGCGGAGTAGATTCCATTGTGTATATACCACATCTTCATTATTTGTTCATCCGTCAGTGGGCACTTAGGTTGCTTTCAGCTCTTTGTCCCCAGACTGCTGATTCACTACTCTCATCTCTAGCAGATGAGAGAAGTATGGTTGTCAAATTGAAAGACAGGGCCTCTAGGGAGGCAAAGGGAATTCTGAGGGGCCTTGGACTTATGGAAAATGAGCTAAACTCTGGAATCTGTTTTCCCTTCAGACGACCCCACTTTGATTAGAGGTGCCATTGTCTACCAGGGCAGAGACTGCTGGCTGTCCTCTCTCCTTCCTAGACTCAAGATTAGACTGCATTTCTGTCTTCCCTCAATATCCTCAATAGCTTGGAGAGGCCATGAGACCAAGTACTCACCGGCGGGAGTGATGGGGGCCATGGCCAGGTCTGATCTCTGAATCTTCCATGAACTCTTCTCCATGCCTTTCCCCTCTTCCTTCTAGCTAAATGGCACCAAATGGGCCTCTTTGCAAATCAGGTGTAGAAAATGGCGCAATAGCCATCAGCCTTAGCCAGAGTGACTGTGGAGCAGAGCCCCTGCTGACCCTGTGTGGAACTGTTACTGAGAGAGAAGTAAGTTTCTTCCTGAGCCATTGCAATTAGAGTTTCTTGGTCACAGCAGTTTAGCCTTAAGTCAGTGACATCCTATTTGTTACTAACCTTTGTAGTTTACCCTTCTTAGTATTTCTTAACCTCCTGTCCTCTCTACCTCCATTGCTCCTGCCATTGGAGACCCTCATTGTTTTTTATACAGACTGTCACAAAACCTCCTAACTAGAAAGTCATGGCCATGTTCACACCATACTTAGAGCAGAGTCCTGCACACAAACACCTGGCCCTCACACTGCTGTTTCCACAACCAGAAATGCCTGCCTTTGTCCCCAGTCTTTCATCTCCTCTACATCTGGCTAACTCCTACTCATCCGTAAGTTTGAGACACCTTCCTTGATATCCTGTGACTCTTACCATGTGCTGTCACTGTCCTGTCAGCTCCTAAGGTGGGTGTATTCTATTGTCTTCTCTCCTCTGACTATCCTGGAGGGTCCACGTGGCAGTTGTTGATAAACGAATTAGTGACAGTTCCCAAGCACTGTAGGGTCCTTCCCTGTCTCCAATTTGATACCAGCATTTGAAAAGTCAGGACTCCCTCCTCCAAAGGCTATCTCTCTGGCTCTGGTCCTCACCCCCAGGTCTCCCTCCCACAACAGAAGTCTCTTCAGTCACTTCAAGTGTATAAATATTAAAGGTACAAACAATAAACAAATTAGCAATGTGTCAGATGAGGAGCCGTTAAGTCACTGAAGTTCCCGCCCTGGGGCCATCCTCACTTTATTCCTTCTGTCTGTTTCCTTGGGACCTCAAACACATGAAGAAATGGGATGGAAGCAAAAGGCAGTCTGTCTTCACAGATGTCTGAAACATGGGGTATTGTCCAGTCAGGGGTAGTTTTCTGTCAGGGGTGGTGGTGTCTCACCTAGAAAGTTCCCAGCCTTCAGGTTTCCGCATAACCATCATGTTCAGCCCCTCCGCTGAGTGGGGCAGGGGTGTGTGGAATGAATAGTTCCTCATCTCTGCCTCCCACTTCTACATAATTACAAGAGTGACAGGTTAGGAGCTTGCCAAGGTGACCTAGAAGGTCTGTGGTGAGGACTGTGGAACTGAGACCTCCTGTCCTCCCTCCATCATAGCGGGCCTCTCTGTGAGGGAGGAGGTCGTGGCAGGCTGCTCAGGACTGCTCAGGGACTGAGGAAGGACAAGAGCAACTCTATCCCGACTGCATCCCCCATGCTGAGCTGAGAGATTTCTGCCCTTGGAGTGTCTCCTCTGGGGAAAGACCATTGGTGATGGCTTCTCTAGGAGAAGAGGTTTACACAATCTGAACAGCTCAGGGGAAGACATGAAGAGAAACAGAAGGCAAACATTTCAAATAACTATGACCGACACATTAGGGAACACCTCCTCCAGTTTCATCAAGAGCTTTTGTTCTTTGAGCCCTCGTTTTCTTTTTCCACTCAGTAATAGTGAGCAGCTTTTATGATGTGAAACTGCCCATCCACCATTTCCCCCATATTCGGTAGTTATGGTGATCACTTGTGGGTCTGTGACAAATCACTAGGAAGAAGTAGTTCAAAACACTTCACTGAATACAAACTCGACTTTATTAAAAAAGCAATGTAGTAAAATTTAAGGACTATCTTTCTAAACTATTAGCACATCATTGACAAACTTTATGCAGAATATAGAATGTCGTTTTCCCAAATGAGACAACTTGGGTTTATGGAACAAGGCTCAGGACCCAGAGCAGTCACATGGCGACCAGCTCAGCTCAGCCCTGCCACTAGTTCTGATTCTGAGGAGCACAGAACCTCTCAGTCAGGTCGTCTGCTTCCATTTATTAGGACCCTCTTTGTTCCCTCCCCTCCAAAGAGAGGGGCTGTTAAGAAGATGTTATGGAAGATGTGAGACCTCAGCCCAGTTGGGGGCTGGATACAGAAGGATGCCCTGACACTCAGGAATATGGTCCAGTGTCTGAAAATAAGTGTTGTAAATGAAATAAAATGATTCTTAAAATTGTAAAATTCAACAAAGTTTTTTATTAGCTAATTAAGTGTAATGACTGGAAGCTGAGTACAATCAGACAGATTATTCTGTGTAGACCAGCCACCATTAAGGTGTTGGGTGGATTTTTGATAACAAGATGCTTGATTAAGGGATTCTGGTTTGCACTTACTTGTTACAAAAGAGGTTACAAAACAGCTCAGGCCCTTGCTTCTGAAAGAGGCAGCAAAGTGGTGAGGTAAATGTTAATATTACAGAGGCTTAGGGAGCATTCAGAAAGACACCTGTCCTGTCTCTTGGCTAGCAAAACGGGTGAGGGATGATTGCTTATTTAAATCAATACATTTGTACTTGGTTTTTTCACAGAATTCAGCCAGATTTGTTTTGCTTTCACTTGTGCAAGTTTCTCTTGTCACAGGAAGAGGGGGACCTAGGAATGTTTTTGTCTACACTGTCGAAGTCCCAACAGTGAAATGGGGAAATTCTTTGGGGGAAAATATAATGCCTAATCTTGGCCATCACACTCTCTGATGTGAAAGCATTTCTTGACCTCCATTTCATGTCCTGACCTTGAAGTATGTCAGTGGTTCCCTGAGCTCGCCTTTCCTTCTGAATGTCTCCTCAAAGTCTTAAATGCTGAATTTCACTGTCAGTCTAAGGTTATATGTAGGATTATCTTACGGCCTTTCTGTGGCTAGTGTTTAAATCTGCTGTGGAGGAAAATTACCCTTCCTTTCTTTCCCCACAACCCACAGCATAGCAGACGAAAGTCATTTGCAGAATCATCAACTTTTAATGATTCTGCTGAAACTGGCCTCCTCAAAGGTAGCTAATGGAGAAAGTGTGTGTGCTGTGCAATATCCAACCTGTCCCCAAGGCTGCTCGAGTTCTTACCTGGCCCCATTATCAAATCTGGCCATCAGATACCCTCGGATTGATTTCACCTGAGGCCCTTTGGTGAAGGAAGCAATCAGAGCAGTTTGGATGAGGATTTAAGATGACACGACATCCCAGGAGTGAGACAGATCAGAATGGCGGCCACACAGGGTCTGGCATAAGTGTCAAGGGTCCTTGAACAGGTCTGAGTCCCAGAAAGATGCGTCTGGGCTCCAAAATATGAAGAGAAAATGGTGACACCAAAGTCCTGTTTATTTCTAACACTTTGTATAGCAAATGTATAAAATCTTTAACATTCTGTATAATGTGGGGGCTCAAAGAAAAGGTCTCCCGTTCCTCTGAGGTTCTTCGCAAGTTGTACCAACAACAAATTAACATTAGACATGATTAATAAGAAAAAAAAAGTCCAAATTTACTAACATACATGTGGAGAATTTGCATGGTGGTAAGTTCTGAGGTAGCTGGGACAGAACAATGATTTCTATCCTGTGCAGAGGCTTAGAAAAGAGACCAGGGGTGTCGGCATGGGTGCATGGAGAGGGGCGTCTTCATGTGGCAAGGAAGAATGACTCATCTTTACTCTGAAAGTAAACATAAAAAACTTCATTTTTCACATTCTTCTAGGGAATAGGGTCAAAAGACCACTCTGCATTAGGGAAGAGATAACCTAGGGGCTGGCAGATGGCATCTTTGATTAAGGTTGAAAAGGTCAAAAGGTTTAGAAAATACCCCTTGGCCTGTGGGGCTGTCCTCCAGTGTGCTTGGCTTCTTTGTGTCAGAATGGGGAATCCACAAAAGATGGACTCTGAGAGACTTGGGAGGAAATGTTTTTAGCCTCTACAATAGCTGCATGCATGTGACATGGAATACCCGTCCTGGAAAGTGCCAGGTAGGTGTGGCAGATGGAACCTGAGGGAGAATATCCAGGGCCCATGAGGTGCCTAGGGCTGCTTTCAGGCTCTGAAGGAAGCAGGACTAGGGTGTGGCAGGTGCGTGCCCAGGCTGTACTCATTTGCCCAAGATGCACCTCTTGGGTGTGGCTCTGCCCTTGTAGCACCTGGAGTATCTCCCATATGTGTACTTCCCAGCACCCCTGGTCTTAGGCCCAGGGCCACCTTTGGGTTCTGCAATACACCCCTGGATCCTTAGTTTAGATTCCCCCTTTTCGCTTAATCCAGCTTGAATTGTTACGTGTAAACAAAGGCCTTATGGCAAGAATCCCAGGTCCTTATCCCCCAACACTAGCGAGTTGGTTAAAGAAAACAATAAAATATTCAAAGCTTTCAAACCAACCTCTCCAGTAGATCAGTTTGGAAAGACACTTTGGCTGGAGTTATCTAAATAAGCCTATTCTGGAAGGTTGTCTTTGTTATGTTAACTGTTTTGAGTCTGTCTCTTTCAGTTAGAATGTAAGTTCCATGCAGGGTAGGAAATTTTTGTTTCCATCACTGTTTTATCAAATGGCTGTTCAAATGGGTGTTCAAATAATATGTCTTAGGTGAATTCCGCTCGGGTGGCTGAGGCGGCTAAGGTGCAGGCCATGTGAAGTCAATGAACCCGGGTTCCAGATCTGAGGTCGAGGGTTAAAAATTACACACACACACAAACATGGCGCTCACACACACACATGCCTTAGAAGAATGATAAGCAGATTCTTGATGGAAACACTCTGGTCTAGTAGAACTTCTACTGTTGGAAATAACCCCAGTAGGATATTAAAATTTGTACATCCAAAGTGATTGATGAGCAAAAACCAGATTTAGAAAGGGGCTTCATAGGCGATTTGACTTAGTTCCTTCATTACAGCTGCAGAAAAGAGGTCCAAAGAAGGGAAATGACTTAAGGCAAAGTCTCACAAGCCCACGTGACAGGCCAGGAGGAGAACTCGGGTCTCCCAGCTCAGCTGTCCTCCTGCCACATGGTAAAGCCCTCATCTTTAGTGCTTCTGTGTGAGACGCTGAACACTGGCTCCCTGGCCCTCTGATGGAACAGGCACACGGTGCCGAGACGGTGGAGGGCTCAGCTCTCCAAGCCCTGGCAAAGCAGATCTACAGACACGAGGACCCATAGCCATCTGTTTTCTTTCTGCTCTAACATTAGGGTGGGTGTGATTAGATGAGCCTGAGGTTATAGCCTGTGCCTGATAAATGGGGCTACCCAGGGCAGTTTCCAAGCCAAATTACATTTTCTTTTTCAATCTCCTATTTGCTTTGCCCGGTCAGTTAGATCTTGTCCTGGACAATATCAAATTCCCTTTTGACAGGTAACAGAAGAAATGACTGTGAATGTTCAGTAGTGTAACGCTTTGCATCCTGAAGCCCCAGTTGTTCCATATGGAGAAAAATAAAAACAAATCTGGGAAATGCTGATGTTCTAGCTCTCTGAGATTGTCCAGCAGGTCACTAGGAATCCGGCAATGGGGCAGTGAGGTGGATGTATCAGGATGACTTACTGATGTGCCTCCTTAAGGGACCAAACAGTGAATCTATTTACCAAGGCCTCAGAGAAAAAGCTTATGAGCTACTAAATTGTGATTATCTCCATTATATTTGCCATCTATAAGCAATAATGGCTCTAAACATAGCAACATGCATATGGTGGTCAAGTGATAAAAAGAAGTTAAAGGCGCACCCTGGTGGGGTAGCGGTTGAGTCCACCCACTCTGACCCAGCACAGTCCACATATATCCCAAGGACCCAGGTTCACTTCCAGGGACCAGAAGGGAAACAACCAGTGTAAACTAATAAATAAAATAAAATAAAAATACTTCTTCCTCCTCTCTCTTCCTGCCTGGCTGACTACTTGCCTTCATTCCTGCCTGCACCTTCCAAAAAAAAAAAAAGTTAGAAGTAAGATATAGTAATAATTGAAAAATCTGATAATCTGACATGAAATTAGTTCTATACATGCAATTTCCCCCTTAATATCCAGAAAAAAAAAAAAAAAACCCTGGAAAAATCTAGATGCTTGGCATTTGGAGAGCTCTGGGATTGTAGAAGAATTTTTCATGAACTCTGGAATATGCATGGTTATTCTAGAAATGTAAGACTGTGGTGCGTTTGGAAAGGTTTCTCTTTAACAAAGGCTACCTTGATTTGTCACCCAAGGGGGTGGATTTTCCTCGAGAGAGGTCTGCTCCCAGTCATTTCTTCTGAGACTGCTGGTCAAGACAAATTAGCTGTGGGTACCCTCGGCTGCCGCATAACTGGGCATCACTTCAAACTGACATTCTTTAAATATTTGTTCAACTTTTTCTTCGTGGGGGCAGAAAGAACAGATTGTCTACTAATCAAAACTGGACACCTCTTTCTGTTCAAAATAAAGGATTTATTATATGTCTGAAAAAGACAAAAATGCACTACAGGGTGTGCCCTTGTGGCTCAGGTGACTGAGATGCTGGTATGCAGACCATCTGAAGCCCAAGGACCCGGGTTAGCAACCCAGGGCTGGGATTAAAAAAACAACACAAAACACAATAAATAAAGATGCTGCTTCCTCCTCTCCCTTCCTTCTTTCCCAATACTTCTGCTCATTTCCTTCCTTCCTCTCTTCAGAAAAGAACACATGAGATAATTAGGAGATGATCTCATTCAGGTGGTGGCAAGAGGGAGGCAATCATTAATGAGGAATGCTTTAGCATAAAGGAAGGGGCAGACAGGTCCACCAAGTCAGAGAGGGAGTGGATGGGAAATCTTATATAAGTCAAAGGGAGACGGAGGTTCTTAGTAATTAGATCTTTGTTTCTCAGAACAATGGGGGACACAAAGGTTTCAGGGAACTTCTTAACCTTTGCAATTTCTCAGGAACTCCCGGCTCAGGTCCAGTGCAAGATCACCGTGCCCCAAATATTTGGATTTTTTACGAATTGTCTTTCATGTCACCATTGTTCTGTTGTGTATCATTGGATTCACAAAGACCTGCTCACTCAAATGACCTCTCCATGCATTCTTCTGGATTCGTCTGTGACAAATGCTTCCCCACTTTTCTCTACTTCTTATTCTCCCGTTTTCTTTGGCTATTTTCTAAATCTGGCAATTTCATGGCAAAAATTAGGAAATAGTCCACAGTTCAGATAATCAAAAATCATTCCTCTCTAGTTATCAACACTAATCCAGTCCTGATTTCGTCTGGCATTATCTTGGACTCGGGTTCAGGATGGGGTCTACCCTGGACAGGAAACACAGGCAAGTTATCCAGACACACAGCGCAAACGTGCTCATCAGGAACATGTTGGGACTACTGAGGAACGGGGCACTGACTGTTTTGTAGCATTTTTACCCCCGATTCCGGGTCTTGAACCCTAGTCTTCGGGGTTTACATGATCTGCACCTTAACTGCATCAGCCCCCTGAGCCACAAGGGTATGTTGTTGGTTTTTATTTGTTTGAGGTCTTTCTTTTTTCCTCTAAATGATATTTTGCATTTTGTCAGTTATGTGACGGGTCCTGTGTGGAAATTGATATCAATGGGTACTGTACTTCCTGTTTATTTATTTTTTTTGTTTCTAGGAAAGGTGCAGGCAGGAATGAAGGCAAGTAGGCAGGTGGGAAGAGAGAGGAGGAAGAAATACTTATTTTTATTTAGTTCCTCCTCTGGCCCCAGTGGCAAACATTTGTCCTTGGGCTGTACATGAACCATATCAGGGGACTTACCCACTCAGCCACCAGGGTGTGCCAGGGGGGTTTATTTGAAGTTTGGCGATGTTTTTTGTGGCCCCAAATATGCTGAAGGAACTTAATTCTTGTTTAAATTAATTAGTTGAAACTGATTAGGTTATAGTCTTTTCACTTAAACTCACAGTTTCCAAGACCCTATCAATGATGTTAAGTGAGAACTTTCTGTACTTCATTGCTTTTTTATTGTCAAATAATATTCTGTTATATGAATATACCACATTTCGTTTATCTATTCATCACATGATAGATATTTGGGTCTTTCTACTTTGGGGCTATTATGGATAGTATTGTTATGAATGTTTCTGTACAAGTTTTTGTGTAGGCATATGTTTTCATTTCTCTTGGGTATATACCTAGGGATAGAATTGCTGCGTCATATGGTAATGCTATGTGCAGCTTTTAGAGGAACTGCTAAACTGTTATCCAAAGCACCTGTGCCACTTTATACTCCCCAATAGCAATGTTTGAGCGTTCCAGTTTCTTCATCTCCTTGCTGACACTTGCCATATTGATCATCTTTTTTAAATCTAGCCATCCTAATGGGTATGAAGTGGTATCTCCTTGTGGTTTAGATTTGCATGTCCTTAATGACTAATAATTTGCACATCTTTGCCACTCATATACCGTCTTTGGAGAAAGATGGTTCTTATTTTTTAAATTGCTGAGTTGTAGGAATTATTTAGGTATTCTGAATGCTGGTTCATTATCAGATATATGATTCACAAATATTTTCTTCCATATTGTGGATTGTCCTTTCACTTTCTGCATAGTGTTCTTTGAAGCACAGAAGCTTTTCACTTTCATGGAGTTCCGTTTATCTGTTTTTCTCTCTCATTGTTTGTACTTCTAATGATGTATTAGAGTCAATTAGAGCGTTATAACCCAGGCAGCCAGTTGGTTGACATTTTCTTGAACTTCTCCAGTCTAGGACCTTGGGAATTTTGGAAAATAATGCAGTGTGTATGACTATAATTACAGTCTGTGTCTTTCTCCTCAAAGATGATGATTGCAGTGTCCATACCCCCAGAGCAGTCTCAAAAACCCCCAAAGACACACCAAGGGTAAAGAGGTGCCACTTCTTGTCTGAAGTTTCAAAAGATCTGTTTCTATTTTCAAGTCTCTGATTCAGTATTTCCCCCAAGTGAATCTTTTGGGGCATTCGTCCCATAAGATACCTGCAGAAAAGAACCCCAGGTCAAATAAGAACCAACCCAATCCCTCTAGCAGATTCACAATGCAAGTTAAAATGTTAAAGTCTCTGAGAACTTCTTCAATAAATACACACATCTAAACCAAAGTTTCAATATCATCTGAGCAAGAAGTTATTACAAACAAAGAGTTAAACATGTTTTTTAATCAGCACACATTTAAATGGTCAGGAAAGAATAGGCTAAGGGAAATATTAGTGATTTAACACAATGAAAGTCTATTCAAATTCATGTCAGGGTGCAAGTGTGAGCCCCAGACTTTCCTACCTCTGATGATCGCACCATCTGGAACATGTGACCAAAGTAACCAGGAAGGCTGAGAGAGAATGGAGGCGCTTGGGCGGGAGAGATGTGTGACCTGGACCTAGACCTCATCCACAATCTCTAGGTCAACATGACATGTCATGTGGTCTCTGTGCTTAGAAGAAAAAGATTTGGTGACATAATGTGGAACTGGTCACATACATTTTTGGAATCGTGGCTTATGTGGCTTCAGAATAGGAATCCATGTTGATTGATGTCATATGAAGGAGCCCCTAAGAGTACTGCAGCCCCAGCTCCTGGACCGCTTCCCAGAGATGAGGCACCATCTTGCCTCAGAGTCTAAGTCCTTTTGTGGAGCCTGTTCTGCCCCTGCACTAAGATTGCCATCAATCGTGTACTTCCACAAAAAATGGAGGCGCGCTTAGAAGCCTACATGCCCAAAGCATGTTACATTTTTGTTCGATCAGAGAAAATTTGATAGGAGGAACTGATTCAATGACTTTTGATCATTTCACTGAAAATCAGCTCAGTCAGTGGGTTATTAACACGAGAATATGACTCTGTACATGAACAGACCAGATGAAATCCTGACAAGCTGAAATAGCCAATGCATTAAGATGGCCAGACTAAAGCAATTATTATTTAGTGTCTGGATGCATGATAAAAATGAAGAGGGAAAAAAGTCATGCTCGTGGTAAATACTTGATGTCTTCCCAGAAAGAAAACTAAATCTTGGTGTGGTTAGTGCATCAGGAGACATCATGAGCTCTGCAGTATAAGGACAAAAATAGCCTGAAAGACATATTAATATTTTACAGACAAAAAATCAATAACTCCCTGCTGAGAGCATATGATTGTTACCATGCTTCATTAAAGTGTATTTAAAGTCTTCTCAACAGCATGTGATGATGCAGAAAATGAGAACCACTTGGTGTGTGGTGATGAAAGAGAAATAGAGCAATAGGTGATGAAAGGGTGTAGCAAAGATGCTGGCACACATTGGTGGCTCAGCTGGCTAAGACAGCAAAGGGTGCAGGTCATGTAAAGCCCAAGGACCTGGGTTTGAGAACTGCAGTTGGAGGATAAAAACAACAAAAAAAGAAAAAATAAGGTTCTCTGTGTGCCTGGAATGTGAGGGGCTTGGGAGTGGTCTGCAGGTGGCGAGTAGGCCTGCCTGGAGCAGCTCACCCAGCCTAGGTCCTGCCTGACACAGGTCAGGGAAGGAGAGGCCCCCAGGCAGGGCTGACTGTCAGCACCCAGAGGAGAGGAAAAACTCTCTTTAGATTTTCCTCTCTGTGACTCTGTTCAAATCACTTAGCCTTATCGACAATAGTCTGGCAAGACAAGTCAGAGATTTATCTGCAAGTGGAAGTAAAACTTTATTTGGGGTCTTTAGGAGTTTCGTGATTCAGGAACCTCCAGTAGAGCAAGCTGTGTAAATGCTCCGATGTGGCAGGAAAATTCACAGCTCATATAGGCAGAGTTGCCTCCTACAGGTAAGATAATAGAATTCCTTAAAAGGGAAAGAAGAATCTGCAACAGGAAGCTATGCTTGCGGGACAATGCAGTGATGGTGAGGCGGGCAGTTAGAAATCCACAGGCAGCTTAGCAAGGGCGGGGCTGGAGAACAGGATCTACATTTGGAATTTTTCATTCCAAGAAATACCGCAGGCATGGACGTAAGCCAAATAGGGAAGAAGAATGCAGAAACCACCTGAGGGCTGCCGAGCTACGTGACCCTTCCCGATTGGCTAAAAAACCCTGAATCACCCAAAGGACTGCTCCGTATAACCAGCCCTGAAAAACCCGGAGCCTCAAAGCCTCCTGGGCACCCCTCTCCTTCGTCTCTGAGTGGGGACCTTTCTTTCCTTCTCTAAATAAATCTTACTTTGGAACTTGCCTTGGCTCCACGAATTCATTCTCTGAATTCATGAGACCATGATCCTGGCTTCATGATGGGGCACCTCTGGCAGCAGAGACTCACCCCAATCTGTGATCAGGGGTACCACCATAAATCAGATCCAGATTGGGAGGTCCTGTCAGGCATCCTACCCACCGACGACTGAGGAGGTTGATCTAGGAAAGACCACAGTTCCTAGAGGCCCCCAGACCTGCCAGGGAGACCTCAATATCCCGGCACCCACAGGCCGCACTTCAGCAGAGTGCTTTCTCAGAAGCTGGGTTCTCATAGCATTTGCTGATTCCTGTGAGAAATCTGGTGCTGCTCCCCCAAACTCTCCCAATTCCAGATGTCAGGATGCTGGTTTAACTGGGGTAATTCGCCCTGTTGTAAATCCAGGTCACTCAGCAATCAGGCGTCACCCATGTGCAGAAGCTCCAAAGCAACTCCCCACCCCCGACTCAATTTTGGACATTCCTTTATCCCATGGTTTCTTAGTCATCTTTGCACCCTCCCAGCAGGGGCTGTGCCCAAGATTATAGTGAGCCCTGATGCAGTGGGGCTCCAGATGGTGGCCATCCTGTTGCTGTCTGTCTTCTGGTTGGCTTTTGCCCTCTTAGTATCCCCATTCCTTCCTGCTGTTCCTTGCTGCCCAGCGCTTGACCCTAAAGTCAGAGACAGTGCTGTTTCTTCTCTTGGTTTCACCTCTCAGCATCCGGAGCAACTCTCACCACCTTCGTGGTTCAGCTTACTATGCCGAACATGAAAAATATCTCATGATCTACCCACTAGAGCAGCTGTGAAGATTAAAGATGGTAATATGGCATGCCCTGGTGGAATAGTGGTTTGTTCCGCTGCCTCCGGCCGAAAGCACCGTCCACATACATCCCAAGGACCCCAGTTAGTGTCCATGGGTCAGGGTGAACGACCAAGAAGTACAACTCAATAAAATGAAGTGCTTCTTTCCCCTCTCTCTTCCTGCCTGCCTGCACCTTTCCTTTAAAAATAAAAACAAAAGCAAAAGCAGTAAGGCATACGAAAGAACTAAACACCTTGCAGGGCACAAGCAAAGACTCACATGATACTAAGGATTATTTCATTTTCCATTTAACTGGTGGGCCGAAGGCTAACAGAAGAGACAGTTTCCAAGAGGAGCTGATGGCGCTGAGCGTGTTCAGAGTTGTGAGAGTTGAGGAAGTTGAGGCTGGAAGCAGATACAGCCTGGCCGGGTCTTGTGGGAGCAGAGGACAGCTGTGAGGAGGAAGATGGGTCTTCCAGACACTTCTCTTTTCTCTGACAAATGTTTCCCAAAGATCCCCTTGTTCACTACAGATGATTATGGTTCCTCACTAGAGGCTGACAGGTCCTTTCTGAAAGAGACATTTCGGAAAAGTGTCTGCTGATATTTCCCGCACATCATGGCAAACCAGTAAGATTCTTGTGGAGTTAAAAGGTCGCATCTACTGTAACCCAAATCTGACTACCACACTGGCTGTGTAGTTACCCCTCACTCTGAGGCCTGAGTGCAGTGGACCTTTGAAAAAATCCACAAAACCACTGAGAAGGATTGAATTTTTAAAAAAATAATAAAACTGACAGTTATTTTACCAACAAATGGATTTGTCCAGAAACAGCAGATTTGTAATTCAAAGACTGCAAGCTTGGAGGGCCTTATGCAAAGCCAGAGAATCGGAGAGGAAGAAGGCAGGGCTTTCCTCAGGGCTGAGAGCGCCCTCTATAGGTCGGTCCTATTCCTTTTTTTTTTTTTTTTTTT
This sequence comes from Solenodon paradoxus, assembly GCA_004363575.1. NCBI lineage: Eukaryota > Metazoa > Chordata > Mammalia > Eulipotyphla > Solenodontidae > Solenodon > Solenodon paradoxus. Next base: position 58,062 of record RJWH01006139.1, read on the forward strand.
TTTTTTTTTAGGCAAAGATGGTGCAGAGAGAAATGCAGGTTGAGCAGGCAGGCTGCAGAGAGAGGAGGAGCAGCTCTTTCTGATTTCTTCCTATTTCATTGTTCATCTTGGTTGTTCCCCTTGGCCTCAGGACAAGCCCGGGTCCTTGGAATGTACACGAACTGTGCTGGAGGCCATGGACCTAACTGCTACTCCACCAGGAAGTGCCCCCAATTCCAATTTTAGTTCATTAATTTTTCACAAAAACATCCCTAAATTATGTGGATAAAGTTTATTAATGGAAAAAGCTCAAGGAAAAGGACCCACTGGAATCACACCAGAAAACATGAGAGAAATCCTCTGTCACGTTTCTCGCCCCATAGTTCCTCTCCCTAGCATGGCCACTAGCTCCTCTACTCAGGCTCACCATACAAACAGGTTTTAAAGGACAGCACCATTTTTTTCTTATTTCCTGACTGCCCCATCATTTTAATATGAATGTCTATTTTGTCTCATTTTTTAAAAAACAGGCCATCTTTAATGTGGGGCAAAAGGAGGCAGTTGAGTGGCCCAAGCCCAGTCTGTTGAGGGGCCCAAAAGCAGCTGCCCCTTTTGCCCCATGTTATAGACAGCTTTTGACCACAATGGACTGGGGCCACTACTGCTCTCCCTGTACCCCTGTGAGGAAACAGGAGCTGCATGGGGAGAGGATTCCCCCTCCCGCCCCACCCTGCATGCACCTGTTTCGTCAAAGGGAGCAAAACACTGCAGAGTGGTCAAGCCACAGGTAAGTACTGTGGGGTTATCTCTGGCACCATAGGAGTTATCTCTGGCACTTGAGAGGGAGGTTACTGGGCATTTCTGGCACGGGGATGCTTAAAGTGGCAGGTGTTTTAGGCAGGACATTCAGAGTGGGACTTACAGGGCTATCAAATTTGGTTTTCACCTAAGGTGACAAAATTATTTGCACGGGTCCTGGTCATTTGTATGAAGTCCCGCTGGACCACATGTCATTACCATTCCATCACTGGTGGGCATTGCATAGTACATACTTATTGTTGGCCTGGCTGCTCTGCTCCAGCTGAGATTGCTCCATCTCTTCCCTTCTCCTTAGTCGCCAGGGCATGACCCTGTCCAGTTTTCGCCATCCCAGTGTCCCGTTTTTTGTCTCAAGGAAATATGGTCCAGACTACCTCTTGCTCATCCCTGCCTCTGCTCCTCTCCCATCTTCTCCTTCAGCATACCTCTTCCTTTCTGCACCTCCTTTCTTCCCCTCCAAGCCTCCTCTACATCGCTCTCATTTGCATCCTCATCCACAACCCTGCTAAGAAAAACAAAGAGTCCCACCTCAGGCTAAGCAGAAAAGGAGAAACTGATCAACAGACAATACTTTCTTAGTCACAGCTAAATGCAAAGTGATCATTAATAGTTTTTACATTAAACACATTTACCAAGATTTATTTCTCTCCCTTTAAGTAGCAAAGTAGCAAAAAATGAAAATCTGTCTCCTTAGGGAAATGTAATTTATTTACTTATAGCCTCTCTCCCATAAGTCTTGTTGGGCTGGCCCAGAGGGACAAAACGGCGGCCATACCCGGGAAAAAGGTGGCTGACATCAGACTGAGGGATTGAAGCCCACACTTGGAATCACAGGGGTCTGGACGAGAGCGACCTATGAAGCCCGCGAAATTCTTTTGCTTAAAGAGTGCGCTTCCCTTTGTTCAGGCGCGACTTCCCCGGACCCATTCTGTGGACCGGAGAACCTCGCCCGGGTGCGCAAACCCCAATAAAGCCCTGGCTATTCGACTTTTTGTGTGATTGACTTTCTTTCCTCGCGGAGCCCAGAGAAAAAACCTTTCATTTGGTGCCTGAAACCTGGGAGGAGTTGTTGTCTGCTGAGGACCGCTCCTCTCCCTGCTCCCCGAGGAGGCCTCGTGGCCACCCCTCCCGTCCCGACTACGAACCAGGGTAAGTGCCATCGCCCCAAATATTTGGTCCCCAACCGCTGAATCCGGGCCCCTGGGTACTGATACCGAGAGACTGCTCTCACGACAAATCGCAGCGCTGCGTCAGGGCGACCCTCTCGGAGAGACTGCTCTCCTCCGTTTCCAGGATCTGAGTCAGGGAGACGTCCCTGGCCCAGACTCCCATTTGTCTGACCAGCTCCACAGATTGGGTTGAGGGACGCCAATTCCCTATCTGTTGTTCCTTGGGGACCAAAAATGGGAGGGCAAGATTACGGCCAGGCCGTTAAGCCAGCCCCAACACTTTCGAATTCTCTACCCTGATGGACTTAGACAATTTCTGCAGATGGACCGGGAAATGGTCTGAGGTTCCCTACATCCAGGGCTTCTGGACTTTGCGCTCTCGCCCAGACCCCCACACTCAGTGCTCCACTGCCCAGGTTCTCCTCGCCCGCGGCGGTTCGGAGCCTGGCTGACCTGAACCCTCTGCTCCGGAACTT
>RJWH01006140.1:0-24402 GCA_004363575.1 Solenodon paradoxus
TGGTCCTGGGCCCTGGGGAGAGGTGCCGTCTGCTGTCACTGGTCCTGGGCCCTGGGGAGAGGTGCCGTCTGCTGCCCGTGGTCCTGGGCCCTGGGGAGAGGTGCCGTCTGCTGTCACTGGTCCTGGGCCCTGGGGAGAGGTGACGTCTGCTGTCACTGGTCCTGGGCCCTGGGGAGAGGTGCTGTCTGCTGTCACTGGTCCTGGGCCCAGGCAGGAGTAAGGAGTGACATGCCCTCAGGACTCCCCAGATGGAAAGCTTAGTTGTTTTTTCACCGTTTGAATATGTCATGAACCTTATTCATTCAGATGACTTGTCATTGCTGACTTGTCTGTCACAGTGAGAGCTGTGAGTGGCCCTGTCTCTCCCTCCTCCTGTTCTTGGCGGAGTGTTTCTGGGGGGAATTGCTCCTCTTTTTAAGAGAGACCTCCGAGAGCTTTCCATGAGGACAAACAAGCCAGAAGTCAAGGAAGGGCTGAATTAATAGAACAGCCAAATGAGAAGGTGGGTATAGTCCGTGTGCATCCCAAGGACCCAGGTTCGCATCCCAGGGCTGGGGGAGCGACCAAGAAGAGCAACTAAGTAAAATAAATAAATGCTGCTTTCTCCTCTCCCTTCTCGCCTGCACTTTTCCTTAAAAACAAAAGTAGGGAGACAGTCCTCATCCCGTTTCCACGTGTGTGTCTCTGCTGTCCCTTGAGCAGTGGGTGGTCTCTGGTGGCCTTTTTCCCCGGAGGAGACACTTTGAGCTGGAGGGCGCTGCTAGCACTGGGGGGCAGAGGCCAGGCTGCACACCTGTAGTGCCGGGACGGTCTCCACCGAGAGCCATTCAGCCCTCAGTGACCGGGGCCCGAGGCTGAGGTCGAGGTCCTGCTGTTGAGTGTCGGTCAGATCCCAGCAGCCTGTGGACCCGTCATCTGGCAGCCATTATCCTCTTCCTTCCACACGCCACCCGTTCTTGGGGTGCTGGTCATCTAGCACCTGTCACCCTGTGCCCTGTCTGGGCACTCACCACGGCCTGCGGTGCCGACTGCCCACCAGGGCCCTCGAGCTGAGATGGGAGCACCAGACTGAAGCCAAAGTTACCGCCAGGAGCTGCCGTCACGCGGCTACTCGCACTGGGGTGCCCCGTGGTCATCTCTGAGCTCCCCACCCCTGGGATCCTGGGAAGCCGCCCAGCCCAGAGAAGCCCATTGCCAGCAGACCTGAGCGGCACTGGGGTGAGTGCCTGCTTCTCCCTCCCCAGCCCAGGGGGCCTTGGGGTGGGAGGTGGGCCTCCCCTGGACGAGGAGGCGTGTGGGGCCTGGCATGCTGACAGTACCGTGCGCAGTCCCACAGGGCGATCCACAGAACTGGGCGTGACATTGTCCTTGGTTCTTAGGAGACAGGCAGGCAGGATGTAGGAGCTCAGAGGACCCCGGAACCCAGCCGGCTGTTGAAGAGGAGGGTCATTTCCTTACCTCTTTTGTGGTTCTGCTTTTACCCTTCAGCTCTGAGTGGGAAAAAGGGGCCCCAGTAAGTCCCGGGGGTGTCACCGGCAGGTTGACTGGGGAGCTGTCGGCCTGCCCAGCTGAGCATCATGGTTGGTCTCTTGACAAGAAGCCCTTCTACCTGTAATGATCTGGTCTCACGCCAAAAGGAAAAACAGGATTGTTAGTAAAACCTAAGTGTGTCTTTGCCAACCTGCTGCTGGAGCACGGCCTTGAAGGTGCCCCGGGCCTGGGGGAGGGGTCCTTGCCGGCCCCACGGTAAGTGGACAAGGACAGACCGCGGGCTGACCTGTTTCCATTGCCCACAGATGTGGTGCCGCCAGCACTGGACTGTTGCTGCGTGGCCTGGCCAGCAGCATGAGAGCCAGCTTGCAGGTGGTCCTGCCGCCTTCAGCGTCCCCTTAAATAAGGCCCGCCACCCGGTCTGGCAACAAGAACGCTCTTCTCATGGGCTTTAGAGATGGGCACCTAGAAACTGTCCAGGATGGGGGAGGTCGTGGAGAGTGGCCGGGGGCGGGCGAGGGGGCTTCCCCTAAACTGAAGACGGCTGCCCTGGGTGACGAGTGGGGTGCAGGGAAGACTGTCCCCTTTGCTGGACTCCATAAAGCACTGGGGGTCCCTCCACACCAGGCTTCCCCTGGCTGCTGCCTGATTTTGATGGAGCAGAGAGATGAAGTACAGGTTTTTGTTTTTTTAAGCCAAAACGGTGATACATCTAAGGCGTGGATAAATTCAAGAAGTGACGGTCTTGAGAGGTCAGTTGAAAAGCAGCAGGGAAATAAGACTAATGCACCTGGACACCCGTCTTAGTGAGGTTTTTTATTTCTGAAAGAAAGGTCTGGCTGCATAAAAGGGATTAGATTTTGGAGTGACAGGTTGTGTCTGAGCCTCCCCTTCTTTGCATCGGAAGAGCCCATGTATCGGGGCTGGCGGGGAGAGGCCGTTCTCCCCGGCTTCCCCCGGCTTTCCAACCTCGAGGGTCAGATCAGACCTTGGACATGGAGTGGTTGCCATCAGTGTGAAAACCAATGCTTCCTAGAGAGGGGGGAGAGCGTGGACAGAGAGAGAGCACACTGCTTTGGCTGGAAGAAGCTCTCTCCCGAGTCATCTAAGGTGGAAGGAATGGAATCTTCTACTCTGCAGCCTGCATCCTCCCACAGCAAATTGCAAAACCAGGGCTGGAACTTGGCTGCCAGGAGGCCTGAGCTGGAAGACACTAAGGCTGAGGACTTTGAGCGCTAAAGGAATGGGATTTTATTGTCTTCCCCTTGGGCTCTGTGAATGCCTCCGATAACAAGATAAAGCTAACTTCTCACTGGAATTCTTCTCCATTTTTGAAAGTTGCCCTGCTCTGGAGTAGTGAGAGGGACCCTAGGCTGCTGGGGGGGTGCAGGGGGTGGGCAGTGAGTCTACGGACACCCCCCCCCCCCCCCACCGCCGAGAGCGGACATCTCTCCTGGCCGAGTTCCTGTGTCTCTGCTTCCACACCTGGTGGGCCTTTTAACTCTAAATAGCTGCCTCTAATATTTTCGCCAGATTTCAGTGGGCACTTCTGGTCACCTGGCCTCTTCTCCCTCACTGTCTTCTCACGTTAGTTCACGCAGCTCAGAAAACCACAGTGCTTTTCATTAATCTGTGACTTCTTTGAGGACACAGAGCCTGACTTCTTTGGGTACATGTTAAACCGGGTGCTCAGTGACTATGTGACCAAATGGAAAAAGGAATAGACATGAAAACTGGCAGAGATGTGGAGATGCCATTGAATGAATGTCAGGTTCAGGAGTAGTCACACATCTGTTTCACTCTACCTCTTCTCTCTGCTCTGACCCTGGTGCTTCCTCAGACAGAAGAAATGTCCTAGCCTGGGAACAGGTGCAGGGAGGGGCCTCCAGGTCAGTGTCCACCATGTGTTGTGTAGCCTTGGGGGATGTGCCCCTCTCTGAGCCCCCATTTCTCCCTGACCCGATGGGCTCCAGAAAGCACTACCTGCCGGACGCCTGCTCTAGAAGTTGGTGGTTCTCCAGTCTTATCAAAGAGGGCTTTTGACTGAAACGCAAATGGTGAGACCGCTCAGTCCTGGGCTGCACCTTCGCAGGGAGGACCCTAGAGGTACCAGTTCTGGACCCTCCAGTGCAGGTGCCCGTGTGAGTACAGGTGGATGGAGCTTTTGACCCTGTGTTGATGGCGATCCTGTTCGGGGAGAGCCACTGAGGGTGGGTCAGACGGTTTAAAAGATATTTTTAATGGGTGTTATTTTCAGAACAGTTTTGGATTCACAGCAGGACAGAACAGAAGATACAGCGTTCCTGTGTGCCCCCTGCCCTAAGAGGCAGCTTCTACCCCCGCTGTGCACATCCCCAGTGAATGCTGTCAGTGCCGCATCCATGAACCTGCCCGGTTCAGCGTCACACCGTAGCACCAGTCTGGTTTCCCTGAGGACTCAGTATTGTGTCTTCTGTGCGTTTGGACAAATATAGAATGACATGTACCCTCATTAGTATCACCAACTATTTTCCCTGTCCTTAAAATCCTCAAAGATACCTTATTAAAAAAAACAAATGGAATCAACTTGCGGTGTTTCTGGTTTCTCTAATTACATCTGCGTGCTTTCACTGTGAGCTAAACTGCATTTTTCCTAGGTCCCTCTTCTTCCTGAGAGACCTCTGGAATCCATTTCAGCTTGGTGGGCACAATAGGTACCACGTACTTATTTAATCAAGGACTAAGGAAAGGAGCCCTTGCAGATGGTGGTCAGAGGAGTGGCCCAGTAATATCCCCTGTCCCTCGTGGACTTGTGTTTATGACCCTTTCTTTCTGAAACTTTTTAACCAGCCCCGAAAGGTGGATGCTCAGACCTCATGGAGGATGATAAGTGGGTCAAATACCTAGACAGAGACTCTGCATATTGATGAGCCTAGAGGTAGCCAGTGGGCGATCTGATGGAAGAGAAACTAACATTAAATATGAATGGTAAATATTTAGCACCTGAATACTTGACACCTTGTGACTTAGCTAATTTCCTCCACACAGGATGGGTGGTTGTGACCTCTGCGTTTTCCTGGTGTCAGAACATGGCTAGAAGGGCACAGCAGGACGGGGACCTGCTCTCAGCTCTGTTCTGCTGCCTGTAACCCCTAGTCAGCTGCTGTCACACTTTGGGGACTGGCTCCTAAAACAGCACTTTAGGGGTGAAGCTGTGCGCCTTCACTTGGGGGTGTGGAAAGCACAGGCCAGCAGGGAGGGAAGATGCCCTCCTCTCTGTGACTCAGCCTGGGGTGCCCTATTCTCGGGGAGTGGGCTGGGTACCTGGTTTTCTCAAGCACTTGCCTGGCAGCCTCTTCACAGCTGCATGATTAGTAGGAGCTGCTTCAAGTAAATCCGCAGCAGGTGAGAGAGGGCCCTGTTTTTGTTTGCAAGTCGAGTCCTAGGGTGCTGCTGTAGGTTCGGGTTCTGGCTCAGGCCTGGCCCCAAGCCAAGTCCCGGAAGCCCCAATCCGCGCGGGGCCGATCCAGCCCGGCGCTTCGGCCTGCCCGGCGGGCCGCGCTCCCGCCGCCGCCGCCGCCGCGCTCCCGGGACTGGCTCCGCCGCGGGCTGGGCGCGCGGCCCGCGGTCGCTCGCTCGCTGCACGTCGGGCCCGCCCGGCGCGCCTTCCCATTTTAAACCGCCGCCGCCCGCCGCCGCCTGCGCTCGGCGCAGCTGCCCGCGCTCGGCCCGGGGAGCGGCGAGGCTGCGGAGCCCCGACTGCGAGAAGCTCGAGATGCGACGGGCCCCGCGCCCAGGACAATGACGCCGCCGCCCGCCCCGGGCCCCGCGCGCCCTGGCCGCACCTGCCGGCGCGCCCGGCCCCGCGCCTGAGCGCCCGCCCGCCCGCCGCTCCGCCCGCCGGCCCATGGCTCGCAGCCCCGGGCCCCGACCCCGGGACTCGGGCCGCGCGGCGCACCGGCCGGCGGGCGCCAGGGGCGCCGGCCCCGCACCCTGAGCGCGGCTCTGGCCGCCAGCGGGGGGCGTCGGGCCTCCCCCGGCGGCCGCCCGGCCGCTCGTCCCGGCCCGCGGCGCGCTGGAGGCGGCGGGACTCCGGCGGGCGGCGCAGCGGCCGCGGCCGCGGGCGACATGTACCTGCTGGACGGCGGCGGCGAGCCCGCGTATCCGCCCGCGGCCGACACGCCGCGCGGGACGGCCCCCCGGAGGACGGTGTACCGCATCTCCGTGACCATGGTCCGGAAGGAGCAGCTGGCCGCGCCGGGCGCCGAGCCGCGCCCGCCTGGGAGGCCGCGGCCCGCGCGCTCCCCGGACGCGCCCGGGCGGCTCCCGGAGGAGAGCGAGGGGGCGGCGGGCCCTGCGGACGCGGACGGCCGCCGGGCGCGCGCCTGGGACTTCCGCACCGTCCGCGCCCGCAGCGCCGGGCAGCTGGAGCTCGGGCGGCTCCGCCTGTGCGCGCGCGGCCCGGAGCCCTCGGACCTGGCCCCGCTGGCGGCCGGCAGCCCCGACGTGGAGGGAGGCCGCCCTGCGCCCCTGCGGCGGAGCCTCAGCTTCAGGCACCGGAGCGGGCCCGAGGCGCCCCGCGCCCGCGGGAGGCGCCACAGCAGCTCCGGGAGCCTGGCCTGGGCAGCAGGTGCCCAAGTCGCGGCCGCCGCCGGGACGGACCCGGACGCAGCCGCCGCCGCCGCCGCCACCGCGCAGCCCGGCTCGGAGAAGCGCAACACCCTGGACGTGGGAGAGGTGCTGAGCAGGAACGACGCGCGCTCGGACCTGGAGCGCTGGGAGCGCAGCAAGAGCAAGACCCGCACGCTGGACAACAGCGACCTGCAGCGGCTGGAGCGCGCGCGGGCCGCGGCCGGCGGCCCCGCAGCGGCCCCCGAGCACCGGCTGCTGCGCTTCTTCAGCGGCATCTTCGCGCGCAGGGAGGGCGCGCCCGGAGGCCCGTCCCCCAGGAGCGGAGCCTCGCGGGCGCGCGGCTACTTCAGCAGCCTGAGGCGGCCCCCGGCCGACGCGAACTCGTCCAGCGCCGAGAGCATCGACGGCTCCCCGCGCCGAGGTGGGCAGCGCGGCGGCCGGGAGGGGAGGGAGGGCCGCGGTGTGGGGACCGGCGCTGCTCCGTGGCGGCCTGCTTGGTGCAGCGCGCTGGGACCTGCGCTCCCAGGTCACCAGCCGGCAGGTGGCCCCGCCGGATGTGGACGCGGTCTGCGGTTTCCCCCAGTAATACTGCGGTGATGGGTGGTGGCGACTGGCTGGGTGTGTCTCCGCAGCCACTGTGAGCCTGTGTGGGGAGAGATCGCCTTGCCAAGTGATGCCTTCCTCCCGCAGGTGCTGGCACAACTTGTCCCGGATCAGGTCCCGGATCAGGTCCCGGATCAGGCCCCGGAGCGCACTGCTGTGCGCCTGCGCCTGTGATGGCTTCTCCTCCTGGGAGCCAGACCTGGCCCCTGAAACTGCCTCCCGGGTGGTGAGCCTGGCCAGGAGCTGCTCTTCTTGGTTAATTTCTTGCCCTGCCGCAAGCTGCGGATCCTGGGAGGCGCTACCGTCTGTGATGGGGCCTGGGCTGATTTGGCTGCGCTTGCAATCCGGCTCCTGGAATGGGGGTTCACCCCAGTGGGCAGGGCTACAAGCACCTCCCCACAGACTTCAAAGCCTTCTGGGGTCTGGAAAGGCAACCGGTTTCCTAGCAATATGTCTACCGGGCAGGTGCAATTCTCTTTCTAGAACCAGGTGACCTTCTGGTAGATTTGGGGGGTCAGAATCCTCCAGAAACTGCAAAACACAGTCCTATCTCTCCATGCCTGGGCATCATCCTAAGGGGCAGAGGCTTTTGGTGGGACCATTAGCTCAGATTGTTTTACCCCGTGTGGGGGGGGGGGGGGGGGGGGGGGCTAAGAGATCATCTGCAAGCATTTCGCCAGGGAAAAGTCATTAGAGATGCCCCTTGTGCTAATTACTCAGACTGCTGCTGATGGAGCCAGATACTGGAGCCCCGCAGGAGGGCGGGAGGGCGGGTGATTAGAGGTGTCATACTGCTGACACACCACCCCTGGAGAGAGTTCAGTTCCCCTGGCGGATTTCATAGGTTAACTGGTCACCTAGGTGTGTATATGTTAAAACCGGCCAGTGCAAAGAGATCTCTGCCCTGGTACAAAAGTTTCGGGGTTTTTTTTTTCCCTCTTTATAAAGTATTTTTACGGTAAACTGAAGATAAGTGATGGCATGTTCTCATGTGTTTCTAATGATCCTGGAAGTGTGATAGCGAGTATTTGAAACCAAGTCGTTGAGTGTGCAGAAGTGTTAAAATCTGAATTTTTTTTATGAGCGAGGATATAATACAATAAAAAGTTACCTGTTGCCAGACTGTTTGTGTAACTCGCTCTGCACAGCCTGGGTTTGAACCTGCCTGGGAGCTCTTACTTGGGAGGAGGCCCCATGTCTGACTCCACCGTTATCCCAGCCCTTCCTGCCTGCTGCTGAAATACTCCAAAGTGATGCGAGTTTTGCTGAAAAGCATTGGTTTTTGTGAGTTGCTGCTTCCCCGGTGTGAGTTTGTGGTGTGAGTTCAGATGTTCAGGTCCCAGTTCTGCCTTGGCAGCAGGCTTACTTTTGTTCTCCTGGGCTTCCAGAAGACAGTAATTAGCTGCCTGGGTTCCTGACAAGCAGGCCTGAGAGAGGGAGAGCCGGAGGGGGGAGGGGAAGACTGCAGATGCCTCTTAGAAAGGAAGCCTTTCTGGTGCTACCTACCGATTCAAGTTAAAAGCTTTTGGGGGTTGGATGTTTGCTCTGTGGTCAGTTTTGATTGTGGACTTGGAATTGTAAATGTGTGAAGTGTGTTCGATTTTTATTCTCTAGGGCAGTATAAGGTAATAAAATCCGTAATAATTATAACAATGCTTTGTCCCTTGTGGCCGATCCTTCGCTGGGTGAAATTACTTTGGGCTGGGACTGAGCACGAGCATTGTGGGTTTTTAGAAAGACCCTTACACACACTCAGACCCCCAAGGCCCGCCTTTCTTCCGAAGTCCTGGGCCGTCTGAAAAAGAGCTACCTCTTTCACCTGCCTTTGGCTGAAAAGCCTGGAATGTAAGACTTCTGTACAAGCCAGTATCACACATGAAAGCTACAGCCCCCAGCCTCCAGGACTGTTTGGTGTTTCCCACTCTTCTAGCTTTGCTTCCTGTGCCGTAGATTTGCCAGAATGTAATGGCTACTTAGATGAAGTTTTGAGTTTAGGGTACAAGTCTGCATGGCAGCGTTCAGGTGCTGTGGGCCAGGCTCACTCTCCCTGTCGGTGGTCTGTCTGTGCTTGTCCAAACCGTGGGGCCCGCTGTGTGGGTGAGACTGAGACCTTGGAAGGCAAAATGGTGCATGTTCCAGAAAGGTCAGGTAATCAGACGCGAACAATTGGAAAGTAAAAAGAGTCCTATCCAGTGCTAAATGCTTTGCCACTAGTCTGCTAGACATTTGTGGGCAAGACCTCCATTTTCAGAGCTTGAAAGGATTTCAGAATTACAGATCAGCTGTTATGAGCCGGTAACATGATACATAGCTTGAGAGCTATCACTTTTCTTTACTTCTGAACCGCAGCGCCTGCAAACTTGAATGTCTTTTTAAGTCTGAAGGGAGTTAGTGGAGGCTTCCACTTTTCCTTTTGATCAACTCAGCTATTACATTTGTGAATTGGCAAGAGAAAAATAATTTTAAATCAATGCTTCCATTAAATAGTTGCACATGTTTTCTTGGCTTCTTAGAGTTATGCTGTAGTCTGAGATAAGGGAACTGCTGTTAGTGAGCATGAAATAAGATGGGCAGAGTCTTAATTTAAAGCACAGGCTCACACCTCACCTACCCATGGGTCTTCTGAATTAGCTCAAGATATTAGAGTACAAGGAGTATAGATGACTGGGTCTTCTGAATTAGCTCAAGATATTAGAGTACAAGGAGTATAGATGACTGTCCTGTACTTTTAGCCCCCGTCGGTGGTCATCGACAGTCTTCCTCTTCCTCACCGGCGTGGATAGCTGCCTCAGGCTTCCAGGGCTGCTGGCTGGCTGCCGGGGTTTCTAAGGATAGAAATTCCTCGAAGGCTGTGCCAAATCAAGGGCAGCCTCCTGTTACCTGATAACACCTGCGTTAGGGCAGAGTTTATGAACAAGATGCAATATAAGACCAAGAAAGCCCAACTAATCAAAGGAGAACTGCTTGCGGTACTTCTCTGGCCCACGTGGCCAGCCCCCCAGCCTGGAATCCCTGCTGGCGGCTCCCTCCCTCCCGAGCATGCCTCTCTCTTTCTCTGTGCCCGCTGCCCTTGCTGCCTGGAGGATTGATTACAGCAATAAAGTGATTCATTGATAGCCCCGACCAAGGTTAGCGTTTAAATGAGTCATTTACAACTGATTTTTGACAAGCACATTTTTATGAGTGGCTTTGTTCTTTAATTTCTGATCCTTTTGATTTGTATCAGTCAATTTGTGCGGTGGGATAGACTTTTCTTTAAGAAGTAGGAATGAAGGCAAGCAGACAGGCAGAAAGAGGAGGAAGAAGCATTTTTATTAGTTGTTCATTTTGATCATGTTCTTCCACCACCCAGGTCTAGAATCTGGGTCCCTGACCTTTACGTGGACTGCACCAGAGGCAAAGACTTAATGCCTGAGCCACCCGGGCAGGCTGCTGGCCTGGGAGGATGGTTTTATAGTTACAACCGGACTTCCCTGGAGAAAAGGGGAGCAACAATTAGATGAAATAAAATTATTGCAATAACTTGATACATTTCTATTTTGAAACTCCCATTTGTTATTGCAAAGGCAGAGGCGGTTTTTAAAGAAACAATGTGACTCAAAGTTTCTGATTTGAAACATTTTGAACTAATTATACATTCAGTGTTTGGGAATGTGGTGGCTCTTTAATACTCCAGATAGCAATTGAGAGAAACCCCATTGTTTCTGTTAACGGTGTTGAATTGCTCTCCCGGGGACAGCACCCACTTGGCATCCAGTGGAGAGTTTTCCCAAGGCAGCCTGGATGCTCCCAGAAGGCTGGGGGCTTGGCCTGTTCCTGCTCTCAAGTTGGAAGCCAGGTTGCAGCCTAGTCACCTGTTAGCCTCTTTATGTCACCCTGCACTTGGGATGTCCTGACCCGAAGGAACATCAAAAAGTGGGTCTGCTCTAGAGGCCCTCGAGGTATGCACGGGGCACTGCCGCATGCTGCCCAGCTGTGTCATGCATGGGTAAGACCAGGCTGACCATGTGTCCTTGAGACAAAAACACTGGGACACGGGCATGGCAAAAGTGGCACAAGGTTAGGTACCGGTGACTAAGGGGAGGGGAGGTGGTGGATCTGAGGAGCAGAGCAGCCAGGCCAGCAACATGTTAAGAATTATGTGATGCCATCAGCAATCCCATAGTAATGCTGTGTGGTCCAAACGTCACACAAATGGCCAGGGCCAGTACAAGGAATTTTGGTACCGTAGGCGAAAACCAAGTTTAGTGCCCCTATAAGCCCTGCTCTAAATGTCCTGCCTAAGACACATGCTGCTTTAACCACCCTGGTACTAGAAATGCCCAATAATTCCCACAGTGCCAGAGATAACCCCTCATCGTGCCAGAGCTAACCCCCCAGTGCCAGAGCTAACCCCCCAGTGCCAGAGATAACCCTCATCACTTACCTGTAGCTTAGCTATGCTACAGTGCTCTGCTCCCTTTGAAGAAACAGGAGCACCAGGTGAAGGGGACTTCTCTTCCGGTGGCTCCTGTTTCCTCAAAGGGGACAGGAACAGCAGTAGCATCTGAGGCCCTCTGTAGTCAGTGCTGGCAAGGACCATCTTTACTGCGGGGCACAAGGGGCAGATGCTTCGGAGCCCCCTCAATAGACTGGGCCTGGGGTATCTCAAATGCCTCTTTGGCCCCAGATTAAATATGGCCCTGGTGGAGCAGTGTTTGCGTCAGTCTCCTCCAAAGAAGCACAGGCCACGTACCCCTAAATTTGAGTCCCCGGTCTGGGGTGGTGGAGGGAAGCAATCAGTGCGAACAACTAAATAAAAATAAAATAAAAGATGTTTCTTCCTCCTTTTTCTTCCTGACTGCCTGCTCCCCTTAATTCCTGCCTGCACCTTTGCTGAGAGAGAGAGAGGGAGGGAGGCAGGGAGGGAGGGAGAGAGAGCGAGAGAGAGAGAGAGAGAGAGAGAGAACATGCATGCATGCATGCGTGCTCAGGTTTATTAAAAACAGGACAAAATTGACATATTAAAATATGGGATGGTCTGGAAATATGGAAAAAAAAAAAAAAAAAAAACAACAGCAAAAACGGGACTGGTTTGTTTAAAACTGTGTGTGACCAGCCTCTGTGAAACCTGGCTCTGCAGCCCTGTAATGATGTCACTCCAGTCCCCTTGTTACTCCGTTGTAGTGACCAGCATTGTTTGTTCCTGTGCAGAGATGGCTCAGGCAGGGTTCCTGTCTCCAGAGCCAGGAGGAGTCCCCAGGCCACAGTCTGGAGGCCTGTGGGAAGCTGAGTGTGTTTCTCTGCGCACGCCTCCCTCCACTAATCCCAGAGATGCAGGAACCCTGTTTCATGCCTGCCAGTACCAGCAGTCAGCGGGGCCTTCCCGGGTATGAAGCCGGTGTTGTTCTCTCTGCTGCAGGGGCAGGGGTAAGAGTAACATGCTTGGTGTGTAAAGTTCAACAGTGTGGGTGGGGAGGAATAAATAAGAGGACTAGGGAGGTGCAAAAAGAGAGCAAATGTTCTGGGGCTGAGGAGTTATTGAGGCCTCACAGAGGGATAAATGATGTGGGTTTTGTAGGGTCGGTAGGAGTCCACCAGGCTGGGAAAACAGGAATTCTTTACCAGCAAGCTGGCCAGAGCTTCTGTGGTTACCACTCAGAAGTCACTCCTGTTCTCCTGTACAGTTAGTGACAACGTCAGATATTGAAAGGCTGTTCAGATTTCACCAGTGAAGGTGTATTTTTTTAGGCATAAATCTGTTGTTTTTGTTAAGAAACCCTCTAAACTCTCATTATTTTTTAGTGCAATGATGTGAAAGATGATATTAATTAAAAATGATGTCACAGTGAATCAGATAATGAAAAAAAGCAAAGGTTTATTTATCGAGGCTCGCGGTTGAGGTCAAGTGTGCAGCTGCAGTTTTCTCTCCAGTGGCACTGGTATTAAGGTCAGCAGCTTAGCCAAAAGAAGAGCGATGATTATCTGCCTCGTTCGGAGGAAGGTGCCGTCTGCTCTCCATTCGTCAGGCCCAAACTGCAGCTCAGTGTGGCGTGGTCTGTGCTTGCTGGTGGCTGACAGCCCTGGAAAGGCCGCTTCTCCTGCTAATTAAGACATCAGTGGAGCTGCTCCTGTAATTGAAAAAATGGCAGACGCATCTACTCATTTGCTTTTCATTCAGAGCGGGGTCTCAGCCCTTTGTTTTCGTACTCGTCTGTTCTTTTCATTTTTTTGTGCTTCATTTTCAATTCTCACAGCACTAATGGAGCTAAAGACTCCAACGGCCTTATTACAAAATTCAATTCCCGGGGTCGGGTGGTGGGAAAACTCTGTCCCCTCATTCAGTGCCAAGGCGTGCCAGCCCGGGGCTGGTGAAGCCATCATTTGATCTTTTAATTTACAAGTGAAGATAATTTTAGAGGCACATTTCAGTGTGGGAGGGAAGGGAACACGAGGGCTTCTTAGTTCTGCGTCCTGTGCTGGAAAAGGGTGCAGCGCTGGTCAGTGTCCAGCGTAGTCTGCAGGGCTGGGACTCTGAGTGGGGTAGAGTCCAGGGGATTCATTCGCCTCCTTTATGGGTGACTGTCCTTAGACACCAGTGTTTTGGGGTCGGTGTTCCTCCCGGCCTCTGTGCCTGTCATTGAATGCACTCCTTTCCGCCGCCCCACACTGAAGTGACTCATCACAAGCCTCCAGCCTTTCCGATGCCGCCCGTCGCCCTCGTTCTTCATCCACACGATCAGACTTCTAGGGGCGGCCCTGGCCGGATTGACCCCTCTGTGCCTTCAGTTATGGTGGCCACAGGCTTGAGAATGACATACAGAGTCGATGCCTGATGCGCTTGCCTGGTCGGGCGCCTGGGAGATTGTGGAAGCCTTGTCCACTGAAGGCCAGGGGTGAAGGTGAGGCAAGGACTGCAGAAACCATTCTTTGCGGGAGAAAGCTTGCAGAAGGGCGGAAGACTGAGACTGTCAAATCCATGGGCGCTGGGATTCAGAGTCGCTATGAGTCCCTGTGTCCTGCTGGGGCAAGTGCCTTCAAAATGAGCCCTGTGTTTTGTTTTGATGACTTCACCTGCCTTTTCCCTGATCTTCAGCTTATCAGCTGCTTTTCCAGTGACTGTGCTAGGCACCTTAAAATGCTGCTGCAGGACGTGTGCCCGGGGGGTTCACAGCCCCTGGGCTGGGGTAACACCCAAACAAATAAAAGGGCTCTCTCGTCTTGCCTTTCACAATGCTGCTTCCTCTTCTCCCTTCCTTCCTCTCTCCAGAGAAATAACTGCTCTGAGAGAACAGACACTCTCTTTTCCTTTGGCTTCATCTTCCTCTTTGAGTTAGTCAGGTGCGTGTTGCTTGCAGTGTGTGGAGTCGTGTCCCCAGTCAAGGCCGGGAAGTCCTGTGTGGGTGCTGCTGAGTCCCGCCCCCCCTCTGCTCCCCTCCCTGCTGGAGTTTCCCTCCTGGGGTGGGGCAGGCAGAGTCTGTCCCCAAGGGAGGCCCGTCCCCTGGGGTGGGCAGGGGCCCGTCTTGCTCCTGGGAAAGGCTGCTGTCTCCAAGTAAGCAGACTGGGACCCTGCCCGTCACAACAGTGTCGGATACTTAGGCTTCTCATAAGATGTCGTACGACCTGTTTGCTCTCAAGCTGACATTTCCACCTTGGGGCGAAAGCACCCTGCCTGAGAAGGAAGGGTCCAGAGGACACTCTGGGGCCAGTCTCAGGTCACTCGATGTGCTGTGCCTCCCATGGGAGGCGACAGTGGCCTCTTCGAGTCCTGTCAGGTGTGCGGAGGCAGGAAGGTGGGCTTCTCCGGACCCCGTCCCTGTGTGCAGACAGGCGATGCCCTCGCTGGGATTCCATGTGCCCCTTGCCCTGCGAAGGTCGGCCTGACCGATCTCACACAGTGTCTCATTTCTGGCCTCTGGGCTCGGTGTGGCCCATGTGGCCATCACGTGGGAAGAGGCTGCAGCCCGGAGGCTCTGTCCAGAGCCCTGTGGTCTGCCTGGGGCTGGCGCTGGGCCTGGCAGAACGAGCTGCCCGGGCCTGGGATTGTGATTCCGGACGCACTTGGCCGTGCTTTTTGAAGCCTCTGTTCAGTGGGTCTGTTTGCTCCGAGAATTTTGCTCCTTTTAGCGGTCGTGGGTACTTTCTAAGTGCCTCTCCCCGCAGGAAGAAAGTAGAAATGTGCTCTAACTCATGTCCATCCTGCCCCCCATTCAAGTTCAGTGCCTGTCCACCCTCTTCCCTGGACATCTGGACAGACGCTCAGAACCACTAGGAAGAAGCTTGTCTTTTTTTTTAATATTGAAGTAACTGACTTCCAAAGTAACGTAAATCCCGATATGCAGGTTCACTCTGTCATATACAAAACAACACAGCCCGCCCCCCATACCATGTCCACTGGACCCGCCACTCCCTGTCCCCACGCCCACTCCGGTTCCCACTGGTGACCCCAGGTCTGCTGTCAGTGTCCTAGTGTTGGTTTTTGTTTAGTCTGTTCCTTCTGTTTGTTTATATTCCACGTGAGGTCATCCAGTGTTTGTCTTTCTCCTCCTGACTGTTTCATTCAGCCTCATTCCCTCTGGTTCATCCGAGTTGTCACACGTGACAGGCGCTCGTATTTTCAGGGCTGTGTAGTGTTACAGAGTGTGCACAGGCCACATCTCACTCTCCTTCATCTGCCAGTGAGCACGCAGGCAGCCTCCAGTTCTCGACTATCCACGTGATGCCGCAGTGGACAGTTGGGTGCATATCTCTGAATGAATGCTTTTGTGGTTTTGGGGGTAAATACCAAGAAGTGGGATGATGACAGGATTGTATGGAATTTCTACTGTCACTTTTTGGGGGGGCGTCTTCCATCCTGCTTCCCTAACAGTTGCACCCACTACACTTGCACCCACAGTGTGAAAGATCCCCTCTTCTCTGCGTCAAGAACTTTTTAAAGACCCATGAAGTCGAAGGCTCCGGCCCCGACACTAAGACTCTCAGTCATGAGACAAGTCACTCCTGAATGGAGTTGGCCCTGACGGCATGATGTGGTCACCACCTACTTCAGCATCTGCAGCGAGCTCTTACCAAACTTAGCCGGCGACTGATGGCTTGTGGCCTGTTGAGGGCAGCGCATGCGAGGACCAGTGGTTCAGAGAGATGGTGCTATCTGGTGTGCTGAGAACAGCACCCAAATCCTGGCTGCAGAGGGTCGCGCTGGCACCTTGATCCTGTGAGCTCTGGGTGGTTTGCTTGTTTCCACTTGGGGCGTCAACCCATCTGCTGTCAAGTCCTCTCCTGCTGGCCATAGCCACTCCTGTCAAGCCACAGGGGACGTGCAGCAGGGGGGCTGAGGATGTGGTCCCCAGCGCCAGACAGCTGGCTGGGCCGTTTTCCAGATGGATGTATCGGGCGACCTCACCTCTTGCTGCCTCAGTTTCCTCCCCTGGAAAATGGGGATTGATAATAGCTCTTGACCTCTAGGGACGGCAGGTGCACGAAGGGAGAACCCTGTTTCCGCAGCCGCCTCCCTGGTGGCACCCTGGGAGGGTGAGCCCACCTGAGCAGGAGGGGAGGCTCTGTCTGGGATCCTGACTCTGCTGCAAAGTGAAAGCAATGCCGTCCCCGAACGAAGGCGGAGCGGGCAACATGACGATCCCTCAGAAAGAAGTCACTGTCTGGGGCTCCTTTGACATGAGTATTTGAAATGGTGATTGAATCTGCTTGGCGCACAGCGCTGTGTTCATCGAGGATATTGACGTTGCACTCAAGTCTGTGGGCCTTTCGCAGCGCCCCGCCTGATCCGGGGCCTTCACCCCACCTCGTGCCCTGGCTGCCTGTGTGGCGTCCCTTGAGTGCGGTAGGACCTTCCTTCACTGTTTTTAAAATGTTCTTGCCTCATTTTCCACCTTCAAAGTTTCATTAAAACTGAATATATTATTGCATATTCTATGTAATAAATATATACGTGTGTGTTATAAATTAACTTAAAACATTCGTTAAGCTTTTAAAATTGCAGAACCACTTCATCAACAAGGGTGCTGTGAATTGAACCGTGTGGGAGTTAGTGCCCGCCGCCTCCTCGGGTCACCCGCACGCTCACCTGTACGCTGACACTCACACACCTGCACACACTCAGTACTCGCACACTCACCACACACACTCACACATGTATATACTCGCACACTCACACACGTGCACCTCACACAATACTCGCAGACTCACACCTGCACACTCGCACACACTCACACCTGCACACTCACCTGCGCAAACTCAGCACACTCACCCTCACACCGGCACGCTCACACACTTGCAGGCCCACACTCACACACTTACACACTCACACACTTATGCACTTATGCACACATACTTGCGCACTCACGCACCCCACACCCACGTACTCGCACACTCATGTACTCACACACTCATGTACTCACTCACACACCTGCAATCATGTACTCGCACACCTGCACATTCACACTCATGCACCTGCACGCACTCAATACTTGCACACTTACACACCTGCACACACTCGCACCTGCACACACTCGCACCTGCACACACTCGCACCTGCACACACTTGCACCACACACACACACACACACACACACACACACACACACTTACAGGCACGTTGGCGACAACGTCTGATAATTCACAGGCGTGTCCAAACTCTGGTCCGAGGAAGCGTTTGCATCACGAGTTCCCTCCTCCAGGCCTGGTGAGCCGCAGGCGCCGTTGCTCGTGAGGGTTGGGTCAGGGGCCCGCGCAGGAAGGGCCCTAGAACACGCTCCCGGCAGAAACCCTCTGCTGTTGGAGCGTCTGCACGCAGACGTGAGTCTTCCACGCTGCGGGAGAGGGTGCGGGTCCTGGTCCTGGTCCGTGCTGGCTGTCTCGAGAGGGACCCCGCAGACCTGGACAGAGGCGACGTCTTGTCTCCGTCCAGATGAGCTTCGCTTGCGTGTCCGTGAGCGGCAGGCATTCGCCGACACCTTTCAATCCTGGATTCTGTCCAGGTGGCCTTGGAACCCAGTTCTCGGCTGTACGGGATGTGCCTTGGGGTCTCGACGGTTTGTGTCTGTGATGGCAAATAACCACTAGAGCGGTCGGCCGTTCAGCTTCTGTGCCGTCCAAAATCCAGTCCGGTTCAAACGCGGCTGTGCCGTTTCTGATTTCAGTCCATTTCTGTTACAGTCAGGGAGACGCACCGGGGCTGCTGCTCTGTGCGGTGACATCTCCATCCGGGGAGCAGAGGAGCTGCCCTTTCTCGTGCTCATGTCCCCTGTCCTAACAGTGGGCGTGTGGGGATGGCGCTTCACCCCGGGCCCCGGCTCACCTGGATGCTAACAGGTGTGAGCAGACGCAGGACAAGGCGCCCCCGGGGGCACCTTCCAGGAGTGGAGGCCGCCTGTGCCGGCAGGGGGCTCCGGGGTCCTCCCTGGCCCGTCCTTGGCGTCTGAGCGCATCTGACATCCGTAGAGTCGGGTGTCCGTGTTGCGGTGTCAGGCTCCCGGCGCGCCCGTGGGGTGCTGTTTACTTGTGGGACCTTTCTGCGCCCTTTCCCCTTCCAGAAGAGTGAGGGCCGCATCGGCCCGCTTACCTGCTCCACATACACACTCCGGAACCTTCTGCCTTCTCCGGGCCATGGATCTGCCCCACAGACGCAGGTGCTGTCCCAAAGGTGGGACCACCAGGTCCAAGTCCAGGCCCTTCCAGAATCTGGGCTGGGCGTCTCCCGACTCTGGGCGTGGAGGTCCGGCCATGACTGTGCCTGTGATGCCTGGGCCGTTAGGACCACGGCCAGGAAGGGCTGCAGCAGATTCGACCCTGCTTTGCTCTGCTTTAGAGCCCAAGGCCACTGATCCCTGCACTTCGGCAGCAGCAGGGAACCCTGCGGGGCCAGCCCTGGGTCGCTACCTCCTGCCCTGTCTGCTGCTGCCAGCAAACTGTGCTATTTGAGGACTGGCCCGATTCTGCCTATTTTTAGCCCTGTGTGGGGCCGTGTCACCCCAGACGGTTGGGGCGGCCGCGCTGTGGTTTCCAGGCGGGGCTTGGCTGGAAGCGCTCGGCAGGGCTGAGTCCCTGAGTCTAGCAGTGACCAGTGTGGTGGACTCTTGTCCTTTGATGAGTGGGTTTATCTGTCACCTCTAGGTGTGGATGGACTAGGAAATCAGCTCAGGGACTGGCGTCTTCAGGTGACACCACTGTACCTCACCTCATAGCTCATCTTTCCTGTGGTGCCGGATGGCCCTGGGGCGTGGGGTGGGCGGTGGAAGATGAGGGGGCTGTGCCCTCACTCTGGTGGCAGGACTTGATCCTGCCGCCCTTCTGCGGCTCATCCGACCCCACGGCATCGGGGCCGTCAGCAGGGCAGAAACAAGGGGCCCGTGCATTCCCCGCGGGCAGCAGGCGGCTGTGCCTGAAGGCCCTGGGAGAGCATGGGCCTTGACGGTGTCCCAGCCAGTGGCGAAGGTCTCAGGTCGCCTGCTCATGTCCTTTCTTTGTCGGGTCATTTCCGGTGGGCGCTGCCCTGGGGGCTCCCCTTTCCCTGCTCTTCCTCCCAAAGCCGTAGCAGCAGTTGTGGTCGCTCCCAGCCATCTCTGCGCGTGCGGATCCCACGTGCGTGAGCCTGCCGTCCCGCGAGCCGGTGACAGGGCCCAGGCCACCTGCGCGTGCTGGCAGGCGGGCAGCAGGCCCACGGGGCACCCACCTGGGGTCAGGGCCTGAGCGCTCCACCTACGCTTTGCTCTCTGGACCCCGTGGAACATGAGGACACGTCCAGTGTCCGCGTTGATTTTAAAATGCTGCTTCTGCTTACTTCCCCTGGACTCGCTGGCTGCTGGTGAATTTATCTGACGGCCGCGTGTGCTTGATGAAGGAGAGGCTCCAAGAAAGGCAGGGCCCCCGGGCTTCACTGCCGCCCCTTCTCCCAGAGGTGCTCTGGTGACCTCTGCTGGGGTGGGAGGCTGTCCTATTGTTCTCCAGGCTTCAGTACAAAGCAGGAAACAAAGGCCCCTGGAAAGGAAGGGCTGGAGGACACTCTGACCTTCCCGCCCACCTTTACAGGTGGAAGCTGCATCCGGCCTGGCCCGGGGCTCCCCAGGCACCTTGGGCAGTGGGGTCGCCCTCCAGGCCAGAGACCCGGCCTTAGAGGCTGTATTTGGTTCCAGAGGTAGAGCCCAAGTTGGAGCTTTTGACACTATACATTTAAAAGATTTGGACACAGTTTTGTTTTAAAATAAAAGCAATAACCAAGCCACCAAGCGCTGTTTACTGAGCTCCTGAACTAGGCTGGTGGCCGGTGTCAGTGACCCGTCCCAGCAGGCACACAGTTCCCAGGCTGGCTGTCGTCACCCTGCTGTCCCGCACCGTCCTGGAGCTTCCCAGTGCTGGAACCCTCCCTGCGAGGGAGGGAGGGGTGCAGGCCGACGGCTCCCGCATCCAGGCCTGCTGGGCCGCGTGGGTCGGTCCTGAATTTGTGTTTCTCTTTCAGGATCTTCCGTGAGGGCCCGGCTTTTCCTTGCCTGAGCTCTTTCTCCACCCAAGTCCAGTGGTAATCTCTTGAGCATTCTCAGTGGCTTTATTTTCAGATTTCTAAATGCAGCCATGGAAGCACTGCGAGTCTGGGCTCCGGGGCTGGCACGGCCCGGGCTGCTATTTTAAATGCGCCAGAAGCCTACTTGCGGGTGTTCAGTGATGCTGGGTTTTGTCTGATTAGGCTCTGAGCCGGGATGGCAAGGCACAGTGTGGGGGTTGTCTGCTGGAAGAGTCTGGCCCTCCCCGGAGCCTGTTCCCTAGTGGGGTGGCCAGTCTGCTCCTTTCTCAGCGTCCTGGGCTCTGGGTGTGGGTGCTGGGTGCCTGCCTTCCCTCCTGTGCGTGCGCCTGGCCGCAAGGCTGCCCCGTGGGAAAGGCCAGCATCTCCGGGTGGACCCCTGCATCCAGGGACGGGAGGTGGGCCTTCTTCAAAACTGTGCATGCTCTCAGAGGGAGCTTTGCACATGTCCATTGCAGTGGGCAAAAGTAAGACACCTCTGTGAAATCTGCTGATGCCCTCCAGTTCCAGGTAATGGATGTGCCAACGTGCAGTCTGGTTCTGAGTGGTGACGGGCTCTTCCCACCTCTTCCTCCCCTCCACACAGCCGTACTGGCCAAAAATGATCAGATGGCCTTGTTGCTGGTGGAGGGGACCACAGTGAGGTCACTTGTCGCACTCACAGAGGATGTCAAGGGAGGAAGATGCCAATGGGGCCACCTGGTGCTGGGATTTGCCTCTGCAGAGACCCCCGTGGGGAGCAGAATCTTGCTCCGGGACCGGTGTCTGAAGGCGGGGGCAGACTCGTTTCCTGGTAGAAGCGAGGGTGTGTGGTGTGTTGTGAGCTGTTCGAAGCAGTGAGCACACCGCGACCCCTAGGTGGCCGGTCCCTGGCCGCCGCTGCGTGTGGAGGCAGAGTCTGCTCAGGGGCGCAGCTGGGTTGGACGGAGTGGGCGCGGGCGGCAGGGTGCATGGCGAGTTGAGTATCCACCCACAGGGCTCTGCTTGAAGGTGGTTTTTGTCTCCAAAGCCCCAAACTCAGGGCTTCCTGGTAGACACCCCCATGGGAATGGCCCCCATGTCCGTAGATTGTGATGGGTGGGCGCAGACAGCTGCAGGTAAGTGCCCCACCCCGCACTCCTGGCCTCTCCATCACCAGGGCGCCCCCTTCACCTGTCCTGCCTGCCGCCTTTCCTGTGTGCCCCCACCGCCTCGGCGCCCCCGTCTCCTTTTGCTCAGAGAGCAGGAGGGGCTTCCCGCCTGCCCTCCACACCCCGCCGCCGCCAGCAGCCAGGCAGGACCGCTCTGTCCTCTCCTCGTCTGCGGGACAGCCGGGGACTCTCCTGCCATCGTGCAGAACCCACGCCCGGTGCGGGCCCGGCCTCACGTGCCGACCCTCCTGCCCACCAGATGCTCCCCATCAGGCCACCCTCAGGGACACCGTCCTGCCGACACTACCTAGCAGCCTGTCCCTTCGCTCTTTGCCCTGCTCAGTCCCTGCTCAGTCCTCACAGCTCTCTGTGTGGCCCCCTGCTCCGCACACTCCTGACGGCCGGTGCGGCCTGGAGCTGGGTCTCTGGGCCCTGTGTCTGGAACCCGCCCCAAACGGCGCTGTGACCTGTGCCCCAGGTGGGCATCTGGTCTGCGTGCTCCACGGGGATCTCAGCAAATGCTCTGCACCTGAGACCCCGGGAAGCCACGTGACTCCTGAGACTGCTCTTGCGGGGCGGTGCCAGCTGCTCATGGGGTACAGGTTGGGGAGTTGGGGGCAGTGCAGTGTCCACGAGAGTTTGGGGTCAGAGAGGCCGGCCGGGAGGGAGCCGGACGGAGCTTCTCACGAGTTAGGATGGGACAGGCCGGGCCGTTGTGACTTTCACCAGCCTGGGGGGCTGGTCTGCCCTGCAGAAAGGCATCCTTGCAGTCCCCCCCTCTCTGGCAGGGACGGTAGCGGGGAGGGCTCGGCCCAGAGAGGGGGCCGCCAGACTGGGGGCGGCACTGAGGCTGGGGTCGTGCCCCCGGCCACGGGAAGGGCGTCGGAAACCGAAGGGCGCGCTTGTCCCTGTCGGGAGGGCGTAGACGTCGCCGGGAGGTACAGCTGAGAATCGATGCAGCTCCAGGTCACATGCGCAGCGTCCTCTCCGCAGGAGTGACCTCCGTCCCTCTAGGTAGAGGGGTCCCGTGACTTGGTTTCCAGCAGGTGACGGCTTGCATGTCCGCTGGTTGCGCGCCAGGCCGCGGACGCCTTCGCAAGGGAGCTGCGCTGCTCTGGGAGGTTCGCGGTGACGTGTGCTGGAGGCTCCTTCTGTGCACGGTCACGTCTTCATTTCGTCAGGAGCCGCGGGGACGTGAGCTGCCGGCACCCGCCCCAACCCTGCTCGTGTGTGTCCCGGGGCTGTAATTAGACAGCAGAGCCGGAGCCCCGCAGGCGGGAACTTGGCCTTTCCTCTCGGCTCGCCCGGCTGAACCCAGATGGCAGTGACAGGGACGTGGGCAGAGCCCACGTTTCCCACGGTGGCCCTGTGCCCAGCGAGAGAGTCGAGGTTGGTGGAGAAAGAAGAGCAGCTCCCTGGGAGGCTCACGCCGCGACCGTCTCGGACCTCACTTTTCCACTGGACGGACCACGCTGCAGCCCGAGCACCCAGAGCGGCGGAGGTGCCGGTCCTCTCCTGTGACCCCCACGCTGCGCCTCTAGTGCTTGGCGCGGGACTGCCACCTGGTCACTGCACGTGACTAGTTCTCAGGGGCAGAGAGAAGCTGCCCTGCACCTGTACCTCGTCTTCTCCCTGCAAGAACGGTGCCCGCCCGAGGTGAAGACACAGATAGGCTGGCGCAGGTCAGAGGGAGGCATGGCCCGCACTCTGCAGCTAAGGAGCGGCTGCCTGCGTGCCCCGTGGGCCCAGCCACGCGCTCGTGACCCCGTTCGTTCTTCTTTGTAATATTCATTGAGGAACTCTGATTTATAAAATGAGAAGAGCCCGTTTGTGCAGGTTGAACGTTCGTGAAACAGTTGTCAGTACACCCTGGTCGCCACCAAATTAGCAAGAGTTCCTCTGCCTGTTCGCTGGACCTGCCCCCAGTTGTACCCACCTCCAGCCCTGTTCCCCGATGGTGACCTCAGTTCTGCTGTCAGCGCCCAAGGGTTGGTTTTCTTCTGTCTGTTCCTGTGCTTTGATTCTTTGATATGAGTGGGATCATCTGGTGTTTGCCTTTCTCCTTCTGACTTACTTCACTGAGCGCACCTTCCACCCAGGTTGTCACAAATAACAGGATTCCATCGTTTTTAGGACTGTGTGCGATTCCATTCTGTAACCTACCAACCACATCTCCTGATTCTGTTCATCAGACACCGGGCACTTAGGTCGTTTCCAGTTCTCGGCTGTTGTAAATAGTGCTGCAAGAAACATGGGGTGTGCATACCTCTGGAAATTAGTGTTTTTCTGCTTTTAGGTGAATACCCAGAAATGGGATGATTGGCATTACATGGGATTCCCATTCTCAACTTTCTGAGGAGCAGTTGCGCCATTTTGCACTCCCACCAACAGTGTATTAAGTGTTCCCGTTTCACCACACCCTCGCCAACACTTGTTGTTTTTAGTCTTTTCAATAGTAGCCATTCTCACAGCTGTATGGTGATACCTGGTTGTTGTAATTTGCATTTCCCTAACAACAAGAGGGGGCACGTCTTTTCATGTGCCTGTGGGCCATCCGTATGTCTTCTTTGGGGAAATGTCTGTCCAGCTCTTCTGCCCGTTCTTTAAAAATTGGGTTGTTTTTCCGTTGTTGACTTATGAATTATTTATATTTATATATTTGGATATGAAGGTAGGCAGACCATAGTTCCTTAAAACAAAAACGGGACATGGGGAGGGCAAAAGCAGGGCGGGGTTATGTGCTGGTGACCGAGGGGAGGGAGGAGGCGGAGCAGTCCTAGCAGGAGCAGAGCAGCCAGGCAGCAGCAAGAAAGAACTGCGTGATGCTGGTCAGCGATCTCACAGCACAGACGTGTGGTTCATTGGAACTTCACACAGTCAGGGCTGGTGCAAGGGATTTTGGCACCTTAGGTGAAAACCAAATTTGGTGCTCCTATAAACCCTGCTCTAAATGTCCTGGCTAAAACACATGTTGCTTTAACCACCTCAGTGCCAGAAATGCCCAATAACCCCACAGTGCCAGAGATAACCCCGCAGGGCCAGAGATAACCCCAC
>RJWH01006140.1:24502-60576 GCA_004363575.1 Solenodon paradoxus
CAGTGCCAGAGATGACCCCACAGTGCCAGAGATGACCCCACAGTGCCAGAGATGACCCCACAGTGTCAGAGATAACCCCACAGAGCCAGAGATAACCCCACGGTGTCAGAGATGACCCCACGGTGCCAGAGATGACCCCACGGTGCCAGAGATGACCTCACGGTGCCAGAGATAACCCCACGGTGCCAGAGATGACCCCCCAGTGCCAGAGATGACCCCACAGTGCCAGAGATAACACATGTGCTTACATGCGGCTTGATCATGCTGTGGTGTCTGCTCCTTTCAAGAAACAGGCACATGTGAGTAATAGAGGTCCTCTTCCCTCTTCCTCACGGGGCAGGAACAACAGTAGCAGCCGTGGGCACTGCAGTTGGCACTGGCAAGGGCCGTTTTTAATGTGGGGCAAAGGTAGCAGCTTGCTTTTGGACCCCTCAACAGATTGGTTCTGGGCATCTCAACTGTCCCTTTTGCCCCGCCTTAAAGATGGTCCTGGCTTATTAAAAATGGGACAAATTGACTTTTATATTAAAACGACAGACGGCTGAGAAACAGGAAAACACAGTACTGTCCTGTTGAAAACAGATTAGCCTATATTAAGGCCTGTGTGGCCCATTTCTTAGCTCAGTGTGTGATGTGATTCCAGACCTTTCCCCACACACAGGCTGACTGGTAGTATTTTAGGGGTGAGATCTGCTCCCCTGCCTACACGCCCCACGGAGTGTCTGTTCTGTGTCTGTCTGAGCTGGTCAGGTGTAGTGAGGGGCCAGGCTGGGTGGTGGGTGAGTGGTCGGTCTGGCAGGAGGCACCCAGCACCCAGTGTGCATCACCATGCTGGGGCACGAGCCCAGTGGAGAGCAGAGCAGACCCTTCCAGGAGGCCCTGAAGCGTGGGCCGTGGCTGGGGACTTCTCCCCTCTCTGTGTGAGGCTGGGAATTCTTTGTGCTGAAAACAGAGGAGGTTTGCAAAGCTGGTGTCTGGGGTGATAGACCCTGCCTGACCACCGTGGGCGGGGTGAGCGCGCCCTCCTTTTGTTTCCCAGTTTTTGCTCCACTGCTGTGACTCGTGCTGGGCCCACGTGTCGGTGACAGAGAGGGCCCCACAGTCCTGAGAGCACACTGCAGCCACCCCTCGGGGCCTGCAGGGGAGGCCAGGCCCGCAGGGAGGATCTGGAGAGCCGCATCATGGCTGGCTCACGGGCGGGAGGGTGCGATCCGCTGGCATCACACCCTGATGGGCGGTTTTTACTTGCGACGGGGCTGCAGGGCTGGAGGGGCACCGCTGCCGTCTCCTGCACGGGGACGGGCTTACTGTGGGGGAATCCTCCCCCTCAAGAGAAATCCCCAACTCTTCTTGTTTTGATTTGTTTTGTCTCATTAAGTCCAGGGTGGTTTTAGCCCAAGGCCATCATGAGGCCACATAAACGGAGCAGGTTTCTGAATCCCGCCTCTGGTCCTTGTTTGGCCCATTTAATTGAGAGAAGCGGGGAGAGCCCCTAGCACTCTCGGCTGGGGGTCTGCGTGGAGGGTGCCTGGAGAGCAGCGTCCCGCTGGGAGGCCCAGAGGACGCCTCGTGCGGCCCCATCTCCAGCGCGGGGCTGGGGACCCCGAGACTGAAGGGAAGCACCCAGGCCGCCCTCCCGGTCCACGCGGGCGAGCCCCTCCAGCTCGGATGTTGCTTGTGAGCCTTCACCCGGTCAGCCCTCGAGAACACCGTCAGCTGAGTAGCCGACCACCCGCCCGGGGGCTCCTCCCAGTCCTCGTGACAGGCCAGGGTGGCCGGCACAGGTGTCTGCCTTTCGTGCTAACGGCCCAGCCAGCAGCCGTCACGCGCTCGGAAGAAACGCAGGGACATGGGCTTGAGTTGATTCCGATTGCTCCTTCTTTCTGTCGCAGCATCTGGATTCCTTGTCCTCGTTTGCATTGTCATCATTAAAAAAAGGACCAACTCTTTACAGTTCTTTGTGGGATTCACACTGTTAGACCCCATGGTATGCAGCACGGGACTGGCAAGTTCTTCAGGAGCTGTAAATACCCAGCCCTCCTCCTCTATGCAGTGGTTCTTTAAACCAGGGCACTTTTCACTTATTTCACTTCGGGCTTGCCTTCCACGGGGAGAGTTCCAAGCTGCGTGGGCGCGGCCAGGGCGTGGCAGAGTGGCCTTGACCCCAGTGTCCACGCAGAGGCCGATAGGAAAGACTCGCGCCGCCCGTCTCAGAAAAAGGCAGTGATTTAACCGACTGTGTTCTCCGGTGACTTCTCACGCCTTCCTTTTCTAAAATGTCCTTATCCCAGCATTTTTATTTTTAGGGTCCCTGCAGTTGAGGTGTTAAAGCAGCTCGACACACCCTGAAGCGCTGCCAAAGCTGTGGTTTGTGTCAGACGCCGGGCTGGACCCCGTCTGAGGTGACCGTGCCCAGACCCAGGCCCCCACACCTGCTTCTCAGAGGCGCCGGAGCCCCAGGCAGGAGGCTGGGTGCTGGGGTGACAACCAGCGGTTACTGGTGGGACCAGGCTCCCCGAGTGCCTGGGGTCATCCTCTGAGCAGTCCATGAGAGCCCTGTGTCCTGGGCGCTCTGTCGTCTGAGTGAGTCACCAGCCCTCAGTTTAAATTCTTGTTCGTCCTCCCACTTCGCAGACGCTGGTGCCCTGGAGAGCAGAGTGGGCACGAGGAGGCCTGGCCCTGGTGGGGATGCTGGTGGCTGACAACCGGGGGCCGCTGACAGGTCCTGAGGCCAGGTGTGTGTGGGAGGAAAGACTGAATGAGCAAACCCTGGTTAGCTGAGGCCCGTGGAGCCCCCACGCCTGGACCTGTGTCCTCACACCGGGACCCCCGCCCCCGCCCCTGGACCGAGCCCTCCTTGCCCATCTTTTCTTTGCTCTGGGGCGGGGGGAGGGGGTCAGGGGTTACTGTCTGCGTGTGGGACCCAGGGCCGAGTGGAGTCAGCATGGCTTGGGGACCACAGTCCCGGGAGATCGCCTGTGGGCTCAGCAGTCTGGGGCTTGGGACAGTCCTGGAGTCGGAAGTGGACCTGGAAAACAGCGTGGCGGTTTCGTCGGGGAGACTGGAGGAGCCTTTTCGTGACGCTGCAGCTTGAACTCTTGCCTCTCGAGGTCCCTGCGCTTGCCCCAAAGTGCTGTGGCCCCGTCAAGTCCCCACTCGTTGAAGGGCATCCCCAAAGACTTGATTTAGTCTCGCTCATTTAAAAAATTCCGAGAAGTGTTTCTTGGCCCAAGTTTACACTTTAGAACCTCGAAACACCTTCCCCAAAGGGAACCACCACATCCGGGTGGCATCCTGCACCTCAGGGTTAGCGCAGCCCCAAACCCCACCCGCAGGGGCCTGTGTTACTGCGCGGGCAGACCCCGCCTCCAGGGCAGAGGAGGGCACAGCAGCATCCCGTCTCCCAGGGCTGGCGCCCACACTTGCCTCCTGGCCATCAGGTTGGGAGAGAAAACTGGAAGTGAGCCCGGGGAGGCAAGGAGGCAGCCGGACCCGACTGAGGCTTTGCCCGCACTGGGGAGTCCCTTGGTCCTCCAGGGACCTGGGTGTGGGAGGCGGGAGCCACACCTGCTCGGCATGTAGTAGTGCTGTGTTCTGTGTCCTGGGCCCCGACTGCTGGGACCGGGCACCCTCACAAACCCAGCACGCTGGTCTCGCAGTGGAACAGGGAAATCCGCTGGAAGAGGCCGCAGGCTTTAGGGTTGCTGAGCTCTCACTCAAATAAAATGTGTGAATCTGGGGTCACATCAGCTAATGAAAGTCCGTCCATCTGAAGGAGCCCAGAAAATGAGCAGACGTGAGGGTCGTGGGTGCCCCCACCCCCCAGGCTGTAGGTTGGCATCTGGGCTCACGTTTGACGGAGAGGACAGTTTTCTTGCCCTCCCTTCTCATGCTCTCGGAACAGGTCTTGACGCTGCCCTTGCACCCACCGCAGTGACGTTCTGGCCGGGACTCGGCCGTGGTGACGCCTGGAGGAGCTTTGGTGTGGGAGATGCAGCGTAAAGGGCTCCTCCAGCCTCGAGGAGCTGGACATCCGAAGTCCCCCGGTGCCTGGGCCAGCCGCATTTGCCTCGGGGTTCAGGGGGAGAAGGGAAAGGATCCCCTTCCAGGCAGGTGGTGGTGGAAAGGTCCAGGTGCCTCCAGGCTCCGGGATGATCTGGGCTCAGGCCCTGGCTCGACCCTGCCTGTGGCCGTGAGGCAGGGACGAGGCGGGGACACGCGGTGGCCTGGCCGCTCGGAGAGCCTTGTGAGTCGGGTAGGGCCACCAGGGACATGGGGTGGGTAGTCTTCCGTGGGCCTTTGAGGCCCCGAAGAGCAAAGTGAACGTAAGCCTGAATAACTGCTCCCAGGGCGCATGTTTCCTGCCATCATCAGAGGTTTAAGGATTTTAAATGAGACATCAGATCACGTCGCAGAAAACTCTGCCAGGGAGCTCCTGTTAAGGCTCCATTTGAGAGTCATCGTGTTTTCAGATTGGCGGGTGCCCACGGCAGCTCTGCCCTGCTGAAGTGACGCTGTGATTTGAGGACGGGCATTTCCTTCCTCGGCAGAGATGACACCGCCGGCATTGGAGCCTTGGGGGCCCGCGGCCCTGCTGTGGGGTGTCCTTTCTTCTTCCCATTGTCCTTTCAGGTTATATTGGAGACAATGGTTGCTTTAAATGCAGAGGAAACCTCTTTCCCTTTCTGCTGCTAACAAGAAGAGTTTAAAAAAATAGCATCAAGAAATGTAAGGTTTTCAAATAAACATCCCAGTTTCTGAGCCAGGTGTTACTTTGAAATTTTCTCCTGCCATTTCAAGCTCCTCTTCGGTGGCCCTTGTGTGGTTTCACTGCTCTGTCTGGAGCCTGCACTTGTGCTCAGTGAGCCCACAGGATGCGGGGAGGAGAGACTGCAAGTCACGTTGCAGGGACGGAGCTCACAGGCCCGCTGGGGGCTTAATAACACGAGGCTGTGGTCGCGCTGCTGCCCAGCGGGATGAAGGACGATCGCTGCGGGGCCTGACATGACACCAGGGTGCAGGGGCTGCTGTGGCGACCTCCCAGCAACCCTGCTGGCCCCCCTGGTCCTCCCGGAGCCAGGGCTTCCCTGCCGGGAGTGGGAGAGCCAGGCAGGAGCTGCCTCAGTTCAGGTCCTTGCAGGAGAGCCTCTTCCAGCCACTTCGATTCCTGGGCTGTGTGCTAAGGCCGGACCAACAGGTACCCCCCGGGACATGTTAGGCCTCTCGGGACTCCCGTGGGTGTTAATGATCGCGCTCCCTGCTGTGTGGCCCCCAGGCATCCTCCTGTACCCAGGGTCAGCACACTGGGAATGGCTGTTCTTCCAATGACCACTTTTGACACAAAACGCCACAATTTCACGTGCTTCATTCAACAGGCTAGGAATCGGCCGGGGCATTGAACCAGATCTTTCAGCTGGTTTTACCCATTTGGGAGCTAAGGGGGTGCTTTGAACTAGAGTGTGAGGGAGCGATGGGCCATCTGGGCTCCTGGACCTTACGTTAGTGCAGGCTCACCTGCCGGAAGCCCCGCTCCCCCGTCACCCCCACGGGACGTGCACCTGCACGCTCAGCCCTTGCTGGCAGGGCCTACATGATCGCTTTGGCAGGTGGACCTCCACCAGAGCCATCAGTGGTTTTTAACCAACAACACTCATTCAAAACCCCAGAAGGCAGGTGGAAAGTGCATCCCGCTGGGGGATCCAGGAGCCTGCGCCTTAGCATAGGAACCTACTTAGAGACTGTGGAGCAGTGGCTGTTGTAACCAAGGAGCTCATTGGAGGAAACTGGGAGTCTGATGTGTGGTGGCTTTTCATTGGCTGGGTCCTGGCATGCTCTCATTGGCTGAGCTGTTGCTGGGCTGAGAGGCGACTTAGCCAGCCTGCCTCTGGGCGGGAAGCGCAGGTCCAGTAGTTGCTGATCGCACCTGCCTGAGAACTCATTTCAGCGGGCTGCCTGCCGTGTATTAATTTTCACGAGTGGGAGGAGTGCTAGGAGAGCGCCCTGAGGTCACTGTCAGCTCTCGATTCCTGCGTCCCCTTCACTCCCCTAGTCTCCCTCTGCTGTGGGACCCTGGACCCCTGGATGGGTGGGCAGGCCGGGCCAGGTGGGAGACGCGTCACCCCTGGTGTGAGTTCAGGTCAGGACCTCTGCAGTGGGCAGTGGGGCACCGTGTCCTGTTGAAAAGAAGTGGCTGCCCACTTCATACTTCCCGGGAAATCCCTGATGTTGGAAAATCACGTTTGCAACATCCGCTCACACTGAAGGGGTGTAAGAATCCTGCCTGGAGCTTGTTAGAGGTGTGGACTGAGTCCGATAGGGCAGCTGGGGCCGGTGCTCCCCTCTTGCTGGTTTTGCCGAGTGTCCAGGTGAGTGAGACAAGGTGGGTGGGTTTAAGACCGGCTCTGGTCCAGCCGACCGTCCCCAGGTGGCCCATGCACAGGCGGGTGGGGCATCCAGGGAGCCCCGAACTCAGCAGGTGCTCAGAAATCATCGCCGGTGTCACCATTTCAATCATGAAGCATGTCGGTTGCCCCTTGTTTTATCCGGCTTTGTTCTCCGGTTTTGGTGACCCACCTGCAGTCCGAACATGTTCCAGCAGTGAGTTAGAGACAGCGCAGTGCACGGCTCCCCTCACAGTCTCCTGCTGGAATTGTTCTGGCTTAGTGTTGTGTGTCTCTCGTGCCTTGTTAGAAATTGAGCCTCATCCTAGCTGTGTTTGTATGGAAACTCAGTACGTGCGGGGTTCAGTCTGCACCCGGTTACCGGCATCCACTGGGGCCTTGGAAGAGATCCCCACGGATAAGGGGGGATGACTATTCTTTTTCTCTCCACAGGCCACGTTTGGTCGTCTTTCTTGTCACTTAGACACTGCAGGGTCCCCATGGCTCGGTTTCCTTTGAGGATTTTTTTTCTACTGAAATCATGTCTCCACACCAAATTAGTTGGGATGAAAAATTGCATTGTTTGCCTTATTGCAAACAGATTTGATTGCATCTTGTAAAGAGGACTCGTTGTATTTGCTCTGCTCCCGAAAAGTCTTCCACAGCCGTTTGGGTAGCTGAGATGGCAGTGCAGCGGGGGGAGTTGAAACGGAGCGACCCGCTCTGTTGTACGTTCAGTCCCCTCAGGTCATCGGAAATTGTCCGTAGCAATTCGTTCAGCTGAAATTTATTGTTTACCGCTAGACTCCTGTTGATTCTTCCAAGAAGCTTATTTTCACCGTGAAGCGCCAGGGGCCCGTCAGCTGACTGTGCTGATTCCCTGAAGGTCAGCGTGCAACCCCATGACCCACGCTCAGTGCAAATGACACGTGGTGACAGTCCCTTCACTGGCCTGCATCTGCCAGGTTATTGGACCCAAGGTCGCTGTCATCTGCAGCTTTCTGCGCCCTGCAGGTCAGTAAATAGGAGATGCTGAAGGCTGGGCTAGAACTTTTCACCTGTTTTGCAAAACCCTCTCAGCGTCAAGACTTGAATTCATGTTTTTTGATTCGCAAGGCCAAGTGCAGGAGCAGAGTCAGCGTGGTGATCACACAAAACGGAAGCAGGCCTTCTGTGACCGAACCACAGCCACGCCCGCCCCGGCCCCTTTCCTCGCCTGCGTGGCGGCTTCCGGCAGCTGGGTGGTGACTCCCAGGCCCCTTTGGGCAGCAAGGAGCGAGTGAGGCTTTGAGACCCGGCCCATGGCCCACGCCAACACAGGTGCCCCCCTCAGACAGGCACACGGGGCTCGCTCCAGTTGCTGCTTTTGGCCGGGGGGGCCGGGCCGAGGGGGTGTCCAGAAGACGCGGCGCCTCTCTTGCTGTGTTTGTGGGTGATGAGTGTCCCTAAACCCCCACTCCCCTCTGGTTCTCGTGTGGACCCTGCTGAAGGCAGCCTGCTGCTGCATTCTTACAATCGGAAGGTGCGGGAATTTGTTGCTGGGACGAATTTCCAGAAAGTCCAGCCAAGGGAGACAGTTCTCCAGGAATGGAAGTGCAGACAGACGGCCAGCTCTGGTCTGCTGTTCTCGCTTCTTCCTGCAACTCCTGGCCCCGGGTCTCAGGCAGGTTGGACATTCGGGCTCCTCGGGGCTCAGACTTGTCACCAGAGGTGGCCCCTGTGAGGTCGGGGGGTGACCTGGAAGGAGGTAACTTTGCTTCCTTTCAGTGCGGGCGGGGAAGAGCTTGTCTTGGACATGAGTCCTTGTGGCTGTGTCTCTTGTCGGAGAACAGGAGAGGCTTAGGGCACCGTGCATGAGACTTTGGGGAGATGCATCAAGGACCTCAGTGTGTTGGAGAGCGACAGGGTGCGTGTATCCCTCAGGTGACAGTGAGGGACAGTGAACAGTGAGGCGGGGCCGGGAGAGCTGGGCACTGTCCAGGTGCAGCTCCTTTCGCTGACATGTGGGCCATGGCTTTTATCTGCTTTCCAGGTGCTGGGAGTCTTCTGGAAGCCATCTTCTGCAGCTGCGCAGCCCCGGCCCAGCCCCGCTCCCCAGTGGGAGGGGGCCAGTCTGCCCCCTGCAGGTTTCTTAGGTTGTAAAGCCAGGTCTTGGGGTGGCAGGAGGGCTCCTGATGGCGCACTGGTCC
Source organism: Solenodon paradoxus (assembly GCA_004363575.1). Taxonomy (NCBI): domain Eukaryota; kingdom Metazoa; phylum Chordata; class Mammalia; order Eulipotyphla; family Solenodontidae; genus Solenodon; species Solenodon paradoxus. The sequence goes on from RJWH01006140.1 coordinate 33,072, forward strand.
GCATTGGTCCCGCCTTCGTCCCTGCTCTGCCTTCCCTCCTGTTCCCCAGGCAGCTCGAAGTCCGAGTCACACACAGCGCGCAGAGTAAGAGCAGGAGTGCTGGGTGCTGAGTCGAGCTGCCACCGCACAGTGCGCCCCAGATCCCTGGGCCCTCGTGAAGTCAGACGCGAAGGCCGGGTGCTGTCTGGCGGAGCACTTTTGCAGGGCAGCTGGGGTGCGCGTGTAAGGGCCTCCGCCAGGCAGCGCCAGCCTCGCTCCGAGCTTCACCGCTCTCACTGTGTCATCTCAGCACAGGTGTGTGGTTCCTGGGGTTCCTGCAGGTAGCCCCTAGTCAGGAGTGCCGGACACTGGCGCGGGCCGTGCTTTAAAGACTTCTAAGCCAGCATCCCAGCTGGTGGGGCCGGGCCAGGCAGCAGCCGCTGAGGTTATGTAAGTGTGTGATGTGAAAGACTTTGTAAATAAATGCATATGTTTTAAATGCCTAGGATCGAAATAAAACAAATGTAAATTGATGGTTAAAAAAAAAACACAAGTAAGCAGAACCAAAATAAAATCTGCTAAGGACGATGACGGATTGTGTCACCTGGAATCTCAGGAGCCGGGCACCTTTCAGAGCAGCTCTGCTGGTTCTCAGCGCTTGGTAGCAGCAGCGATTCTGGGTGTGGCTACTTGGCATTTTCACAAGAAGAAATTCTCCGGCATGCATCCATGCTTCTTATCATTTCCTCTCTTAAGCTCTAAAATAGTGTTACTCAGCGAGTTGATCTTCAGCCTCAGATATTTTTAAAATCCTGGGATAGTAGCAGAATTTATCCAGTGAACTTACTCTTTCTAGCTGCCTAGACAGGTGTGTGAGTTTTGTGTAGCACTGATTCAGATGCCTGGGTCATCAGCTCCTGGTGACCAGGGCCAGGGTTTCTGTTGGTCAGCGTTTTTCCCTGATGCTCATCATGGATTTTCTGCCTCTGTAGAATCAGCTCCTTGTGTCTGTAGGGTTTTCTTCCTCTGAGTGCTTTCAGATCACTGTTGCCAAGAAAAGCTAATAGTTTGGGGCTTTTCTTCCCTTTTTTTTTTTTAACTCCTAATGCAAGTCCTTTATTACTTCTTGTTTCCTGATCTTGGAGGCCTTTGCGAATTTCTTTTTAATGTTATGAATTAAGAATAAATAAAATGTCATTTGAAGTACTGCCTTGTTAGTGATGGGAAACGAAGGGTGTCTGCTTTCCCTAAGCGGTGTGGCGTGGCTGACGAGCTCAGTCCGCCCGGTCCGCTTGCTTCATTTTCTGGGGATCATCCTCTGAACGTTCTCCTGCTCTCCTGGGGCCTCCGTGGAGCCCAGAATGGCCGCCTCTGGCATGAGACATGTCTCTGTGACTGGATTCCCGCCGGCCGTGGAACACACACCTGTGCCCGCAGGCGTGTATCTGTGCACACTCCGTGCACACACACGCCTGGGTGTGTTCTGGAAGCTGGGCAGCCCTTCCAGTGTTGCTGCGTCCTGGAACTTCAGATGAAACAGGGCGGCCAGCTGGCCTGGTCCCTCGGGTCCCCGCCCGCCCCGCCTCCTTCACAAGGTGTCCAGCCCATGGACGGCCCCACAGAGGAGTCGGATGGAAGCTGTCCTCTGTGCGTCTTGGGCGAAATCTTTTCTTGTCCATCTCACCTAGTCTCCGTCAGCCTTCCATCTAGATGGGCGATGATAGATGGGCTCATAAAAGCTATAAAAATAAGTGTTTTTATTGGAAGATGGGGGTTTATTACCCGGTAAGTGTATGAACCTAGCAGTCATCATCACCAACGTGCGCTGTTCCAGCAAGGGGGCCTTTGCAAGTCAAAGGGGCAGTGCCTCGTTTCCCTGCTGGCGTCTTCATCTTGTCTTCACTGCTGGCCAGCTTGCCTCCTTGTGACCAGCCGGCTCTAGGGCGCTGTGCTCAGGAATCAGCAGCCTGTTAGCAGGTGGCCGCATGCGATTTCACTTTGCCCTCCTGTTTTGCTAGTAGGGTCCCAGTTAAAATGACATTATGTAATGTTTTACATGCTGGATGTTAAGACATCTCCAAGGTCACAAAAGAACCAAGAATGAATTTCTCTCCAGTCCTCTGGTCTCTAGGCCACCTAGTTGCTTAACCCGAAGTCAGCAACTGTTAACTTTATAATCCTGCAGAAATGTCCTCTGGCCGGACCAGCTCTGTGTGTGTGCATGTACTCAGATGTGCACATGCGCGCGCACACACACACACACTGACCTCACTGAGGCTTGGGGACAGGTGTGCTTTGTCCCGTGGAGATTTCAGGCTTCTCTCGGCAGCTGAGTTTCTTTGTAGGGGTGACCCGCCCTAGTACTGCGGTTGTTAGGAACACAGCAGCGGGAGCCGTGGGACGTGCATTTTGTGGTGGAAGAGTATTCTGGGCTCCCGTTTGCTGAGCCAGTGGAGAGGCGTGTTTGCAGAGGACTTGATCCTTCTCCCTTGCGTAAGGAGCTGTGCGAGTGTCTGTCTGCACGGCGCCCACCGCTCAGGCCTGCTGACGCCGCCTGAGTTACCTGTGTGCAGGGGTTGTCACCTGTGGGAGGTCGGGCTGCGTCCAGGTGCCACGGAGGTGTTGTGCGCACTGCACGTCTCCCCGTGTGCCCCTGCAGGGCGGCAGCGCCCGGTCCTCCTGTCCCCGAGCTGCGTCCTGGCTGCGTTCAGCTGAGCTTCAAGGTGACCCGCGGGTGTTTATCAGCCTGTGTCCCCCCTCTGCTTACGGCCACATGCGCACACACCCTGGGGCCCAACCTCCAGCGCGGCTTCCTCTGCGTCCCCAGAGTGGTCTCTGTCTGCTGTCGGTCACCCTTGTCACTGTGGACCGTGGTCCTCTCGTCCAGCACCACACCCCAGCAGGACTGCACGCTGGGCCGTGTCCCACGTCCCTGTGATTTCAGTGGGTGGGCCTCTGTGGGAAACTGAGGGCGTCTCTTGGCTTTGACAGTTTGTGAATGGCTTTCCTTCTGGGCACCTGGAGGGACGGGAAGTCTGCATTTGCCCCATAGGAAGTGTGCCCCATTGGGAAGGAGGGTGTCCCCCCAGTGCTGTGGGGTGCCGCCTCGTCTGTTTCTAGCTCGTGTGTGGGGGGAGGCTCCAGCCATCCCGGCTCTGCACTGGGGGCCAGTGTGCCCTGTACCTCTCGGGGCGAGGGACAGAGACTGCCGCCCCAGGGGGCTGCGGAGTGCCCCGCGGTGCCTGGGACCCCTCCATCGGGTTTCTGACTGATGCGTCCTCATGTCCTGCTTGTGAGCATCAGCCTCCAGCAGAGAGTGGTCTTCTGACCCTGAAATGTTGCTGTGCCGTCACCATCCGTCCTCCTCCGTCACTTCGCGGGATTGCAGACAAGGACTGTTCCAGTGAAAAGCGCGAACCAGACGGCGCTGACCGGTCGAGGAGTCATTTGGGAGAAAGCCAGGGGCTTTCTGCCTCATGCTTGAAAAATGCACAGCCCAGTGGTCCCCCGCCCTGCGCGCACGGTGCCGGGGCCTGGAGGCGGGACCGGGGCCTGGAGACCTGCAGCCCAGGAGTCGGTTATGAAGGCGCGTGGTGTCAGGGTGGCCTTGTGCGCAGGAGACAGTCCTGCTGACAGGGCTGCGACCCTGGACACCTTGTCACCCCTCCGGGCTGGGAAGAGGGTCTGGGCCACCCTCAGGTCTTCTGTGTGACCAGCGGCATGCGGGACGTTCGACCTTGTCCGCGTGTAAGTACAGCATCTAACGCTGCCTTGCCTCCCTGTCTTACAGATGCCTTTGTGAATAGCCAGGAGTGGACGTTAAGCCGGTCTGTCCCGGAGCTCAAAGTGGTGAGTAGTCCCTTGGCCCCCCCACCTGCCCCCACGCAGCAGGGGGCCCAGTCAGAGGGGCTGGCCCCAGAGGAGGGGCTCGCGCCCGTGTGTCCTGGGGGGCGGGTAGCTGACCGTTAGGGGCTGAGCCCCGAGTGAGCCTCTGACCTTGTGTGCGCGGGGCAGGACCATCCATCGTTCCGTGCAGGCGCGCGCGCTTGTGTGTGTGTTAGAGACAGAGACAGAGAGACAGAGAGACAGACACCCTCAGCTGCACTCGGCTGGGACTGTTGGCCCTTCAGGCTGCCCTGGAGGGTTTCTGCAGGTGCTATCAGGTTTTTAACTATGTGGTTAGCACATCTTATACCAGCAAACAATTTAGGAAAGACTTGCTTTTATGATAAACCTATTGCTCCTTCAGTGACATGGCTTAAAGCCTCTAACTGGCTTTTCTAAGACAGGACCTGGGCCCCGTGCCACACCTCTGCGCTCCCTCACCAGACCCACCCTCTGCCTCGGCCCACAGCGTGAACTTTATTTAAATAACGATGATCTTTGCGATGAGCTCTTGGAGGTTGTGTGTACTTCTGTGTGTATGTGTATTTACGTGTATCTGTGTGCGTGTGTGAATGAATGGGTGTGTGTATTTGTATGTAAGTGTGTGTAAGTGTGCGTCTGTAGATACGCACGTATCTGGGGTCTGCGTGTGTATTCATGTGTGTGTGCTTGTGTCTCTGTGGACATGTATTCGTGTCGGTGTGGCTGCCGATGGCTGTGTGCAGACGTGGTTTACTGGAGCGTGGGGCGTGCGTGTGCGCGGCTCTGCAGTGATGGTCTCTGACTGAGACGGCGGCACAAGCGCTTCCCGCCCTCAGAGCCCTGGGCCGTGGCCCTGCTGTGGCCTGGCCTTGCTCCCCCCGTGTCTGCCTTTCCCCTGGTCCCCAGCCTGGCCCCGTGAGGCTCAGGGACGCGCCGTGCGGTCACCGGCCTGTGATGAGGAGCCGGGGCAGCAGGGAGCATCCAGATTCTGCAGAGAGCGCAAGCACGTGACTTTGGTCACCAGGAAAACCACCGTTTCCACTTCAGAGTAAAGGAGCTCGTGTGGGAAGCCATGTCCACTGTGCCCTCCTGTCCCCAATAAGTCCCACACGCTGCCCACTGAGGCACCCCAGGCCATGTCCTCCCTGTCCCCTCGCTCTTGCCCCGTTCTGGGACGTGACCGTTTCCCGGCAGCCCCAGCAGGAATGAAGGCTGCGTGGGGCCCGTGTCCCTTCAGAAGCTGGTGCCCCCAGGCCTGTCTGCATACCAGCCCACGCTGGCCCCACAGAGCGCACTTGGGAGTGCCTGTCACCTCCAAGCACAGCTTCAGTGTCTTTCTCCGGGACTCTTGAGAAGGACGCACCCCAGGGAGACGACTAGAAGCCCTTTTGTTCTGTGGCTGAGCAGAGCTCTGTGTTTGCTCTTTCAAGGGCACCCTCTGCCGGATGTAATGCAGCGGGTATTGTCCCCTTGCACCCGCGGCCACGCTGTTGTCACCGTTCCCAGGTGAGCAGGCTTCACCTGAGGAACCTGCGCAAGAGCAGGTGCCCGGCTGGGTGGAACCTGGGCTGTGCCCCCTCCAGTGCCCAGAGCTTTCTGCACACGGGAGGGCCTCCCTCTCCCGCGCAGGGGCAGCCTGACCCTTGTCTCTTGAGCCCTTGGTGTGGCCAGCTCCCCGGGGAGTTGCATTGGACTTTATATTTAAGGACAGGTGCAACAGGAATGAAGGTGAGCAGGCAGGCAGGCAGAGAGAGGAGGAGGAAGCACTTTATTTATTGAAGTTGTTCATCTTCATTGTCCTCCTGGGACCCAAACCCAGGTCCTTGGGATGCATGCGGACTGTCCAGTTCCTTGCCCACTGGGCCACGGGGCACATCTAGATCTTAAACTTGTATTCAGGCTTCATAACTCAAGTTGAAAGAGTGACATCAGGCCTCTGGCCATCCCGACAGCATGGCCAACACAGCTGTGGTCATTGCCAAACCTCGATTCGGACCCCTTCGGCTTACAGGTGTCGCGTCCACGTTTCCATTTCAGGCCGACTGAGGAGGTTCCTACCAACCCTGTTCCTGCTGCGTTTCAAACCTGCGCTTTTCTGAAGCAGACGCCCAGAGGCGGGGGGTTGCAAGGCAGCAGGGACGAGTCCCCAAAATTGACCACCTAAAGGGGCTCGCAGCTTGCTCCACTCTGAAGAGGTGGCGGCGTGGCCGTGAGGCCTGTGCAGAGGGACAGACGCCAGCAGGACAGCCCCGTGTGATAGCCGCCGGCCTGGGGCTGTTGGTGGCGGGGCCCTTTGTGGACGAGGCTCATGCTCGGGGTGTGACTGTTCCCGTCTGGTACAGCCCAGGACAGGCGGCCCTTAGGTCAGCGCCTTCAGATCCCCTGGCCTGTCCCCCAATGCAGCAATGAAATGACATAATAGCCAGGCTCAGATGGCCTCTTTGTGGAGGGGAAAGCAGTCAGTGTTTGCTTTCTCCCCAAGAGTGGTGGTGCCATGCTTCTGTTTTCTGAGGCTGCTGGATGGTTAGATCAGCAGCGACCTGCTGCCCTGGGGCCCCCAGCCAGTGCAGGCGCATGTGCACGTGCTGACCGTGGACAGAGAGAGCAGATGTACCAGACACTCGCCTGGCGTCGGTCACCTGTCACCTCCCACCCACTTGTGTCCGCGGGAGTCCCAGCTGGGCTTTGACTGAGGGCCTTGGTTTTCTCTCAGCAAAACCATGTGGTCAGCAGGTAAGGGTGACATGTGGGCCACAGAGAAGTCCACTAAAGGCCGCCATCAGGTTAGGGCTGCAGAGGCTGCATCCCCTCCTAGAGCTCGGGGTCGAAGGTGACGGCCACTGTCCCCACAAGGCAAGCTGTTTCCAGGCCGCGGCTGGGCTCCCGCAGGCTGGCAGCCCGGCCCCAGCACACTGTACAGCCCGGGATCCTGTCCGTGCCCCTCTGCCTCCTCTGACCGTGCCCGCCCGAGTGCCACGCTGAATGATGCCCATGGGATGCCATCGAAGGAGCGCCGGGCTGGCCATTCAAACCAGAGAACCCCTTCCCGCCCCGGCCCCGCCACGAGGATGCGCCCCTCCCGGAGCGGGCGAGCCCTCTGCCAGCCACTGGCATGCAGTTGGCAGCGGCGCGTTAGTGGAGAGAGGCCGTCTTGCTGAACACTGAGCACAGACGGAGCCGGGTCTGCCTTCTTGCACTTTGCTCCTCGGGAAAGAAACTAATCTTAATTAAAAATTTAATTCTGTGCCATACTGTTTTGGATTTTCTCAGCGTGAAGCTGACGAACAGCAGGTGCCTCGAGCACCAGAATAACGAATAGGTAGACGTCCTGAGATGAGGGAGGCCCTAGGTAAGAGGAGACAGGAGTCCAGCCTGGCAGGCAGGCGGCTCTGTCCCCATCAGCTGCAGGACCACGCTGATCACGCATCTCATTAGCTCACTGGGACTCTAGCGCTCGTGTGGCGGCGTGGGGGCCGGGCTGGGCCTCGTAGGTCCAATGCAGTGGACCCTGGGCAGACCCTGCCGGGGGGTGGTCAGCACCGGAGCTAACTGTGAAGCAGAGCGGGCAGGGCGACGGAAGGGGCTGTGTTTTGGGAAGGAGGCTCCTCGGTGAGGAGGGAGAAGACGTGCAGCCGTGATCGCTGTGGATGGGCTGGGGCCTGGAGGCAGCAGGGCCCAGGGTGCTTCTTAGTAGCTGGTGTCCAGAGGCCGGGGGTGGGGCTGGGGGCGCCGAGACCACGGGACCGTGACCAGAGGGACAGCATGCTCTGACGGCTCTAGGAAGGACGGCTCTTGTTTTCCGGTTTCATGTCGGATGTGTCCTCTCCCTTTTGTTCTTCCAGTTACCGGTGTCGGCATCCACTCTCCACCAGCCAACCTCCCTTCTTCCCTTGTCTGTTTTCCATCTGTCCATCCGTCTGTCCATATATCTATTTATCCACCATCCATCCATCCATCCATCCGTCCATCCATCCATCCCCGTCTGTCCACCCACCCACTATCATCTGTCAACCACCATCCATCTATCCATCTATCCATCTATCATCTCTTCATCTGTTCATCATCCACCATCCGTCTGTCCGTCCATTCATATATCTATCCACCCACCATCCATCACCATCTGTCGGTCTCTCTGTCGGTCTGTCCACCATCCATCTACCGTGTGTCTGTTCCATCCATACATCCATCCACCATCCATCCATTCATCGTCCACCATCCGTCCAGCCAGCCAGCCAACCAGCCATCTGTCTGCCCATCTATCATCCATCCTTTCTGTCCATCCATCCATCCATCCATCTATCTATCCATCCATCTGTCCGTCCATCCACCGTCCATCCATAGTACCTTCCTTCCCATATTTATTGACCAAGCAATTCGTTGGAGCCTGAACTGCTAAGCTTGGGGTTCATGGGTGGTCCCTTTGCCAGTCTCCAGAGGCTCGTTCTCGACCCCCAAGGACCTGAGTGCTGTGTAGATAGAGACCCTAGAACCTCGCCAGTCACAGCACAAGGCCTTCAGGGTGTGCAGAGAGGGTCGTCCTGGGGGTGGCAGAGCGTTGTTGTGGGGGCTCTGGATCTGTGGGCCTGTCGCCTGTGGCGTGTGGTGTGTGAGACCCCGGAGGAGCGGCAGGTGTGCTGCTGAGGGCGCGGGGGAGAAGCCTTGGGCAGTGTCTATTGCAAAGACCCTGGGACCCTTGGGGAGAAGCAGGAGCTTACAGGGAGGTGAGCGTGGGCTATCCCAAGACCCACAGACAGCACAGCCCACCCTGGCCATGGGACTCTCGAGTGCAGGGCTTGTGGGGAGCAGGATGTGGGTGGTGGGGTGTCGGGCCTCCGGGACAGGTGGTAGTGGGGCGTGGTCAGAGAGGATGCAGGATGAGCACGCAGTGAGGTCTGCGGGCCAGTGTGGATAGTGTAAGGGGGAGGGAAGCCCGTGGGTGGACGGGCACTGGAGAGAGGGTAGGTGTGCCGGGCACGGGGGTTTGGCCTGAGGAGCACCCCAGGTCTTGGAAAGGGGCCGCGTGGGCCCAGTGGGGTCCCAGGAGGAAGCCCCGGGTGGGGCGTTAGGAGGAGACTCAAGTCAGCAGCTTCTGGTGGGGCAGGCAGGGTCGAGAGCAAGGAAAGGGGGTCCCGTGCCTGGGGACAGCTGTCTCCTGGGCTGGGCTCAGAGCTCCCACGGTGTAGGGGGAGCCCATGCTCTGCATCGGAGGGAATCGTGTCGGGAGGGCGCGGCCTGTGTTTCCTGAAGGTTTGCTTCCATCATGCTGACCTGCAGAGTGGGAGGTTCTTGTGCGCGGAGAAGACAAAAGTGCAGGAGGTCGCCCTCTCCTTCTGGAGGAGTAGGGGTGGCCGTGGGCCAGGGCAGGTTTCTGGGCAGCAGGTCCCCCGTGAGTCCCGCGTAGCCTGTGACAATGGGAGCTTTTTCTGAAGACGGTGCCGTAAAGCAGCGTCGTCCACTGCCGGTGACTGGCTTCCTCGTCCTCTCCAGCCACTCTCGTCACCAGGGCCCGCCCGCCCCTGGATGTCATTGTCTGACTGGGGCCTCCCTGCTGCCCGCATCCCCACGTCCAGATAGCGGGCTTCCTCCCGCTCCTCCACCTTGACCCACCTCCCCCTGCAGGCCCCGGCCCTGTGCTGCCACAGCCAGCTGGGTGCCCAGGACGGGCGGTGCTGGAGCCCTGGGGCCCAGGAGGCGTCTGAGAGCCTCAGCTTCCCTGTCTGCCAGCAGAAGGGGCCGAGCTGTCTGCCGTGGGACCGTCCAGCCACGGTCACGTGACCGTCCATCGCATCTCAGCACTCTGTTTGCGCGGCCGAGCCAGCCCTGCGCTCAGACCTAACGCTTGTCCGTTTCTTGGTTTCAGGGCATCGTGGGTAACTTGGCCAGTGGCAAGTCGGCCCTGGTGCACCGGTACCTGACCGGCACCTACGTCCAGGAGGAGTCTCCCGAAGGTATGCGCCTCGGCCGGCTGCCTCCCGCTCCTGCTCCCGAGGGTTTAGCTGCTGACTTTTTCTGTAGCCTGATCTGAGTCACTGCTGTCATGTGCCCATGTCAGGAAGGTACTGAAATGCCAAGCATGAGAAAGCCTCGAGAATATATTTCTCTGTGGTGTTTTCTGCTGGGCCGGGCCAGCCTAGTCACGTTGACATTGATAGCAATCGAGGAGAGCCCTGAAATGCCCCCAATTTATTTCTCGCCTGTGAGTTCTGTCCTTCCTAAGAGCCTCAGTGCTGCACGGACATTGCTGTGCTTGGGGTGCCGGGGGTGGATGTAGACCCAGCCTTTCAGATGACACCCCGCTTGAGTCTGTCCCCATATATTATATTAGAAATATCCAGTAACCCTTTTGCATGACAAGAAGAGAGTCCTCTGGCCGGGAGGCTCCTACTTACTTCTTCAGTTAACATGTCCACACTTGGTTTTCTGCTTTAAGTAAAGTGACCATGGGGATGCGAGGAGACTGCTTACGTGGCCCCCGCGTCCCCTAGAGCAGAGTGCACGCCAGGTTGCTAAGTTATGTTTTCTCTCCGTGTAAACTTTGCAAATCCAACTGTCAGACACTGAATTTCTGGTTCCTTCTTTTTCTCACTGGCTGTTCCATTCTTTGCAGATATGGACGCAGGTAACTATACGTTTTCCTCATGGCAGCGCTTGTCTTGTATGAAGAGAGCGGAGAGACCGACTGTACTGTAGTGCCCATCCCTCCTCGTTCTGTGTGCATCCGCGTTCGTTCCATTTCTCCTTTTCTTTCTGTGGCGTTCAACATTTCACCTGTTGTGTCCCCTAGCTGTCACTTAGTAGTAGTCCTTGAGTAGCTTCACGTGTCTCCTGTAACACCTGCTCTAGATTAACTCTCGTCCCGGAGCCGGAACCACCAGTCACGGGCGGGGGGCGGGGGCCCGCGGCGCTCCTCACCTGGGCTCTGCCGTCGGCCGTCAGGGCCTCGGGGTGGTCCCAGCAAGGCAAGGCCTCCTTTTCTTTGTGCGTTTTCAAGGGCTGGCTGGGGAAGAGCAGCGGGGACAGCGAGGGCGGGACTGAGGCTTGCGGAGGGCCGTGTGGCTATCCCTTGGATGCTGTGGTCCTGGGCCGAGAGAAGTGAGGGGCCGGTCTTGCCTTCGAGCTTCCTTCCCGGGCCCGTTCCTGGGTATGGTGCTGCTGTGCCGGCTCCTTCGTGTCTGGCGTGGGTTGTTGGCCGTCTTAGTCACCTAGAGTCCCTGAGAGCCTTTCTGCTTGTTCGCCGGGGCGAGCTGTTGTGCCGTCGACGGCACCAGCGCGGATGGGCTGGTTGCTGCCTGCAGGTGAAGTGACCGCCTCTTCCAGGAAGTCCTCCTGCCTGCCAGTGCTGCGGGTGCTGTGCCTCCCTTGCGCTGGGGTTTGGGGTGGGTGCTGGAGAGCACAGCCCCTCCCTCCCAGCTCTCTGTCCGGACTCCTCCGGACTCCCTCTGAGCATTGCTGTAGGTCCCCAAAGGGCACGGAGGTTCTATTTCCATGGCAGCATCTCTCAAATGCTCACTCCTCAGAAGTGAACCTTGTCCCGGTGGGGGCCTGAACGGTCCCTTCTTCAACTTTTCAGTAACTCATTTTCTCTGTTGAAACCTCATACGGTTTTTATTGCAAATGATTTAAAAAGGCGTTACTTTAAAGGGTGGAAGCACTCTGAGGATGAGAAGAGACATCCCTTTCTTCCCCCGATGGAAAAGTCTTATCTCCTCGTGCCCTGGCCTCCAGGTGGACGGACGGTCCACCATCTCACCCCTCCAGTCGCCCGCCGGCCCCCCTGCCCCCCGTCGGACCCGGCTTCCGGGTCTGTTCCGAGGGCCTCCCAGCAGGACGGTTCTTTACACTCACTGTGACCCGACGGGGCCCGAGGTGGTTCGGCGGTCCTCCCTCTCAGAGGAGACTTGGCTCTTTCTCTGGGCGGATGACTCGGGTGCAGAGCGGTCCCCCCTCCACCCCGTGTTCTTGCATGAGACAGCTGCTGCTGCTGCGTCTCGGAAACAGCACCTGTGCTTCCCGTGTGGTGCTTCCCGCTGAGGCTTCGTGCCCGCCCGTCGCACGGAGAGCCGCGCAGTGTGGCCACGTTAAAGACGCGGTGTGAGTGGGGCAGCTCGAGGTCGTGCTGAGGTTTTAGTTAGGGACTTAACTGTGCAATGGGGGTGAGTCTGGGCTTCCAGGAAAGTCCTCAGCGTGTGCACGTGTGTGAGTGCGTGTGCATGTGCACGTGGGTGCGTGTGAGTGCGTGCATGTGGCTGTGTGCGTCTGTGCCTGTGTGCATTATAGTCTCAGAGCTGCGGTCACCTTCCTGCAGAGCGGGCGGCTGAAAGCACAGGCGCTTGTCGTGGTGCTCTGGAGTCCTGAGGTCTGAGACCAGGCTGGTGGCAGGGTTCCCTGCTGGGTGGCTTTGCGGGGACTGTGTCCCAGGCTCCCCTGGCTGCTGGTGCTGCGGCTGACCTTGACGGTCCTACCCCGTGACGCATGGCTCCCGCAATGCCCTGCCGTCACAAGGCCTTTCTCCCTGCGTCCGAGTGTCCTTCCCAGCTCCACTCTTGTGAGGACGCAGGTCCCCCCTCACCCCCAGCGTCCCCGTCTTTGATCTCACCTGCAAACACCCTCGGTCCCAGTTCGTTTGCGTCACAGCTGCGGGACACAGGCGTGCCTGTGTCCGCCTCACGGAGGACGTTTGCGCAGAAGCTGCACTCAGAGCTGTGCGGCCGCCTCCTTCACCCCAGACCCGCCTGGTGGTGTCTGCCCGTGTGAGAGCTTCCCGAAGGCCCAGCCGGCTCTCGTGTGGCCGTCGCTCGTGTGGCCGTCACACCGCCGATGGAAATTTCGTGGCTGCCGTTCATTTTCCATAAAGCGAATCTGATGACAACGTCTCCTCTGCCGCTAGCGCCCTGTTAGTGGCTTCTCGTTAGAACTGTGGACCATGTGTGAGCACGTCACTTGCGTTTCTTCCTCATGTGTTTATATGCTTAATATTTGCCTTGCACCCTGCCTTCCTCATCGCAGACCCCTGGTGACCACATTCCGTGTAAACGCTCCCTTCGAAAGGAAGGTGAGACAAACGGGAAGGAAGGCCTGCCACTCCTGTGGGGGTTTTAGAAAGCACAGGCCTGCTGGGCCGCGAGGTAGTGGGGCCCCGAGAGATTTCTGGGCTTGGAGCCGGTCCTGCCGGCCTGGAGTGGGCCAGCGTGCTACCCTCACCTCCGCGGCGAGGCCTCCACCCTGAGGTGGCGTAGCAGCTCTGTGACCTCCAGTGGAGCATGAGGCTCGTGGTGGCGTGTCCCAGCCTGTGCTCACGTCACAGGTGCAGCAGAGCCGAGGGAATTGCTGGGGCAGGGAGAGGGGAGGTACCTGGAACTTGTCCCCAAGAGGAAACAAACAGGCAAGGAGATGGGGACATCTGCAGTCCAGCCGCCCACCCACACCGCCGTCCACGGTCATAGTCCTGAGCCTTGTGGTTGGTCCCCGTTGGGCTCCCCAGCCTGCTGAGCTGGGACACGCGCCCATTCTCATGAAGTTCAGCCCACTCTCCTTTTCTATGCGGCTGGTGTGCTGACCCCAGATGCAGAGAGGTGACGCACCACACGCTCGGGACCCCTTCCTCCCAAACACAGGCCCCTGCGCCCGCCTCTTCCTCCTGTCCCTGAGACCACTCTCCACTGGCCTCATGCTAGTGTTCTGTCAAGGCCAGGCCAGGCGGTGACAGCAGAGCGATGCCCCCCTCCAGCAGCTCGGCTGTCCGGCGCTGCAGCAGACTGGGTACTTGGGAGTGGTGCCCAGCGCCTCGTCCTCCCTCCCGCATCGTGGGAACCTGCAGAAGAGGAGACATTGTAAAGTGGCTGACCACTGCAGGCCTTCCAGGCCAGGCTCGTGAGGGCCTTCTCACACCTGGGCGGGGCGGGGTCTCTACTGGACACAGGCTCAGGGTGCGGGAGCCCGGCCAGGCTCCACGGTGCCGCAGGGCCGTCCCCTTGTTCTTTGAACTGGCCCCGAGTCCCCAGCAGCTGACATCACTGCTGGCTGTCAGACTTCCTTCCGCAGGGGCTGTCCCCTCCCTGAGTCCGCTGTCCCCCCGTCAGGGCTGGCTGGAGCCCTTGGATCGACCCTGCAGGCTGCACAGGGCTGCTTAGGGGCCTGCGGGGTGTCTTCCCTTTTTTCAGTGGGTGTTTGCTTGGTCTCTCAGCAACAAGGCCTGTGGTAAACACCCGCCTGACTTTCTGGGACTGCGAAACGCGTTAGCTGTCAACTCCAGAGGTCTTTCCAAATCGACTTGAGAAAAGCGCCGTCAGCTACCACCGCTGAGCAGATGTGAGGGCTTATTTCTAAACACGGTCATGCGCGCTCTGGAGCGTCCCAGCGGGGCGGCGGGCGGTCTGTGAACGCCCGTAGAATTCGAGCCGTTTTGAAATGCGGCCATCTCCATTTCCCAGCAGAGTCTTCCCGTGTTTCTCTTGACCGAGTGAGTTTTGTCGTGTTGTCATGAGGATTCTCTAAGCCTGAAGCAGGCTCGCTGGAGGTTGTTTCAACAGAGAGCGATGGCCCTCCTGTCCTCCCCAGTGATCTCAGATTCTGGCCCGTCCCTCACGTTGGAAGGAGCCTTGACCCCTGTCATTTCCTTGGCTCACTTAACAGCCCCTCACGTGGCAGCCAGGTCGAGCCCTGGGTGACCCTCTAGAATGGGTAAGAGACTCAGACAGTGCTGGGACCGCAGAGCAGCGCTGAAAGAGAAACTTGTTTTACTTGACTTTGGACGCAAACAGCTGTTAAATTAGAAGGCGGCTGTCCTGATGGGGCATTGACGGAACTGGCTGGAGAAGATGTGTTTCTGACTTGGCTCTTTGGAACTCGGAACATACCGTCCCGCAGTGTTACGATGATGTCACCCTGAAACGGGTTACTGGTAGCTGGGCCCGGGTCCTGGGTGGGTTCGCAGGAGAAGCGGCTCCTGGCGGGTCTGGCACCCGGGGACCAGGGCCAGCTGGCTCTGCCCGGAATTCCTAGGTCCCCACAGCAGGGCAGAGCAGCTCATTTCGTGTCCATTGCCCCATAGTGATCCCTGAATAGCAGAAAACTGGCGTAATTGTTGCTTTTCCTCAGAAAGCTCCAGACCACAAAGGTGACAGCCATTTCTCTAACAGGGAAAAAGACAGGTCACTAGAAAAGTCTTCATATGTGTAATTATAAATCACTTAAAACTTTAAAATTTTCCTTGAAAGGAAATTTAACTTTCAAGGGGCGTTTCAGAGCTGTAAGTGTGTGACCTTTCACTGCCAATGAGAACTCAGTCAGGGACCAAATCAGCGGGACGGGCGCTGGGGCTTGTTCCTGGGCCATTGCTTCGGCCTTGGCTTTGCCCTCCGGGCAGGTGGCCCCAGCCCTGGAGCCTCAGGACAGCTGACACACCCCCCACTCACTGGCTCCGGAAGCCATACCCATTCTTGTGGTCTAGACTCGTGGTCTATGAGGACGACGCGCCACGTGGGCGAGCTCACACGGAAGACGTTTTCCTCCCGCACTGGGAGCGGCCCGGGAGTGACCTGTCAGTTAGGAAGACCCCTCACTGCTGACCCACAGCAGCTCGGTCACCCCGCTGGGCAGCAGGCCGTCCCTGGCGATCTCGTGACCGCTTGGTGCTGATGGGGAGGGAGAGCTGGCGCTTCTCTCCAGCCAGAGAGGACGGGAGTGGGTGGGGTGGATGAGCCCCGTGGATTGTGTGTCTGGGTGGGGATTTGATCCCGTCATGAGTGGAGGTGAGGTGAGGTGGAATCCTCAGAGGTATGTAAAGAAAATGTGACTGTCCCTAGGACCTGCTGTCCCGTCGCTGGACCTCCAAGTGGGCTCAGGCTTCCCGAGGAGGCACAGTTAATAAGCCAGCAGCAGCATAGGCCAGGTTCCAGAAGGATGCTCGACACCAGATGCATGAGAGTGCCCCCAGCTCTCCCCTCCATTCCTCTTCCTGCGGGAATCGGGCACCATCTCCAGCACCGTGGCCTCTGGGACCTGGCCACGAGACCGGTGCGTGTGCACGTGAGTGTGCCGCATGCTGCCGCCACTGTGTCTGCAGAAGATGACAGGCTCACGTGCTGTGAATGGCTTGACCTATCAGCTCCCAAACTCAGGGAGGCGATTCAAAAGACAACGCGGTCATTCGGGGTCAAGGAAAGCACTTCAGGTCCTGGTGTGCGGATTCCAGTAGAAACGAGGCCTGCCTGAAGACACAGGCCTTTATGGGAGGAAAGGGCAGGGTGAGATCGGCGTCAGCGAGCTTCAGCCCTCTCTGGCTACCCATTACTGGTGGCTGATTTTCTAGAAGGGATGAAAAGGTTCTCTCTGGCTAAACTCCATAATTATTCGTGGTCTTGTGAAATAATTGCTTAAGGCTGTTCAAGGGGACGGGTGGGGCCGTTTCCTAGTGGCCCCACTTGAAAAGGCTCTGGGACACCAGCTGCTTGCAGACCCACTGCTTGGTGGTGACCAGGTTGGAGATGGGAATGAGACTCAGCTCCGTGAGGGCGTTCCTCCATGCTCCCCGACATGGGGAAGGGTTCTGGGGCAGGATCTAGGATTGTGCACCAAGAGCCTGGTGGGAGCGGTTCGTGCCCTGTCCACGGAACCTCGAGGGGCTGCTCATATGCCACTTGGATTTTACCTTTCGGAGCCCCATTTCTTACATTTTGCTAATTGAAAGAAAATAACAGTGCTCCAAACAAAAGGACAAAACAGCGCTTGCACTCTGAGGGTCCTCAAGTGGGGGGCCAGCAATGTCAGAAGTGAGAGTGTGTGTCTTGGCCTCTGTATTTGACGGAGGGCTGGGTTCAGGTGAATGGGTGGGCGGGGGGAGGTCAAGGCCAGACGTGGTGCATGACTCAGGTGGGTGGGTGGGTGTCCTCGCCGCGGAGGGAGGGAGGAAAGCCCTCATGGGGAGCGAGCCAGGTGTCAGGTGTGGGACGTCAGACAGCCCTGGCCTCTGGCAGGTGCTGCTAGCGCAGCGGGGGAAGGGGCTGTGGGACCCCGCTCACCACAGCCTCTGGCAGGTGCGGAGCAGGAGCGCTCAATGGGCTGAGGGACACTGGCTTCAGGGCGTGCTCAGACCGTCCAGGGCCATGTGCCCTGGCTCTCACTCTGGCTCTCACCCTGGCTGGGCTGCGAGTTTGGCAGGAAGTGCAGCTGCAGATGGGAGCTAAGTTGCTTCCAGCTTTATCCAGATGCTGGAGTTGCTGGGTTCCAGGTCAGGACCCACAGACACACTCACATCACACAGCGCACCCCTGGACCTGTCCTGCCCCTGCTAACTGGCCAGGCCGCAGGCTCCACTCCAGGTTCTGGTGCTGTCCCCTTGGGGCCTCCTTAAGGACCACGGCCCCTCCAGGAGAAGGCGGAAGCCATGGGCTCCTGTGGCTAAATCCGCAGCAGTGTTTCCAGTGATGTAGGTTACAGAGCCCCCACCCCCAAGAGAAAGGGGAGCAGGAAAGGCATGTGCTTGGAGACTGGATGACCAAGTGCATCTGGGACTCGGAGCCAGGACTGGGCCATGCCGGAGGGTGCCTTGGTGCTGTCCCCCAGAGCAGGGAGCACAGCTGTGGCCGAGGTGACAGGCCCAGCTGCCAGCAGCAACCAGCACAGGCGCTGTGACAGCCAGGTGGGCAGTCATTCCCGAGCGGGGCTCCCCGTTTCAAAGTGCAGCCTCGACACCCTACGAGGAGCAAGGACGCACAGGCTCGGGCCCTGCTGGCCTTCTTTCTGGGCTGCTGGTAAGAAGGCATCTTTTTGGTGCCGGAGCTGAGATTCTGCAGCTGTTGTCACAGAGAAGATTTTGTGGGCATAATGCTATTTTCTAGCAGTGTCACGTGGTATTTTTAGGGGGACACTGTTGGGTCTGGCCTTGGATCTGGGCGACTGGAAACTGGCCGGTTAAACCAGCCCTCACATCTGCCCAGAGTTTCCACATTGATTTCCTCTTAAAAAGACATTGTTTGGAGGAGGAGCTCATCAGAGGTTTTGTTTGGCTAATTGATATGTTCTTCAGCATCCTTGAAGCCAAGCTCTCAGGAAAGTGAGTGTGACGATTGGGCCGCAGATCATGTCCTCCAGCACTGTGCCCCAGCATTCTTTGGAGAACAGTATCGTGTTTTCATGGTTGTAAGGAGGTCTGTGGTTCCTCATGGTGATTCCTTAGAGAATTTGACCAGTTCTGGTGGATGCGTTTCTAACTCAGAGCACGTCGGGGACGAGGAGGCTGCTCTGATCAGAGAGCAGACAGGCCTTGGGTTGCTCGGTCTCTGCTTTCCACCCGGCTCACTTGGCTTTGTTCGCTTCATGTCAAGAAAACTTGAGTCAGTGAGGAAGGGACACTTGAAAAAACAAAACAAACTTCATCGCACGTTAAAGGCACACGTGACGTCGGGCTGCGTTGAGAAGCGGCCAGAGATTTGGAGCGTCTGTGGCTCCACTCGGGAAAGTCACCACTTACTCCACGGCCGCTTCCAGACGGGCCGCAGCCTGGCCCACACCCAGCGCGCCCCACCCGTGGCCTGCAGCTGACCTGCGCCCCGTGCCCAGGGCACCAGCCCCGCAGCGGCGTGCGTCTGCCCCATTTTCAGGTGCGCGTTGGTACAAGGTTTTTAAGAGGCCCGGGTAGGCTGCACCCCGCAGTGTTCTGGAAGGTGGGGTCCGCGCCGCAGCTGAGCAGCCGCACCCCATGGTCCTGGCCTCACTGTGTCCAGTGTGCTGGACAGCGCAGGCTGGCCGTTTCTCTGCGGCAGGCGGCTTAGGGGTGCCGGCGAGCGAGTGGTGCCGGCACCCACCTGGCGCTGCGGAGAGAGCTCCCAAACGCTGCAGGTGACAGGAACTCATGCAGCAGCGCCGCTTCCCTGCGGGACAGGACGGGAGAGCCTGCACTTTCCCGAGTGTCCCTCAGCTCCGCCTGCAGTTCAGGAAACACCGATGCGTTTCCTTCTCTTTTTAATACTTTATTTCAGAAAGATGCTTTCAGTTAATTGTTGAAGGAACCCCGCATGGGTCAAGGTTCGCGTCCCGGTGCCCCCCATCTGCAGGCAGTGAGGTTCTGCCTCTTTTTCTTCTTCATTGTCCAGCTTTTCCGTGACCCATCCCCCCTCTGCCTTCTGTCAGCTCCTCCCCGGCTCCCGTTTCTTTGCCCTTCAGTCTCCTTGACGGACCTCTGCAAGCTCTGCCTCTACAAGTCCGCTGTGGGTCTCTGTTCTTCCTTTAGAAAACTCTGCCCATTCGTCCCGGGATGTTGGAGCTCGGTTCTCAGGGGCTGCGTTTCACCACGCGCCGTCTCAGCTTCTCTTTCGACGGCCTGTTTGTAAGCTGCCTTAGAGGAAGCAATCATCAGGGATTTCCTTCTGCTTTTCTCAGTTTCTCTTCTCCATCCTGGGCGCTGCCTCCCCGCCCTCCCTCCTGCAGTTCTGCCCCCTGTCCCACCACGTTCCACTGTCCACTGCAGCCCCTCCTGCCGGGGTCTGTGCAGGCTCCCCTCCGCTGGGGCCCCTGCAGCGGCCGCTCACTCATCGGCGGGGCCAGGCGGTCAGAGTGACTGGCAACTGGGACGATTTCTCGCTGTCTGAGACGGGCGGAGGTGCCCCCAACCTTGGGAGCCCCGGACCCACTACTGAGGTCTAGCAGACGTCATCTCAGACCCTGGCCCTGCAGGGGGACGTCATGCTTGCCGGTCAGCCCACCTGCCCCTCTGCCTGCGGGAGCAGGGCTGCTCCTGCTCACAGACGGGCTCTGCTCTCCCGGGAAGGTGCCGGAGGGCCGTCCTGCCGGGCCCTGCACGGGGACCATGGGCCGGGAGCAGGCCGCAGCACGTGGCTCCCGGCAGAGCTGCCCACACCCCGCTGGGTGGGCAGTGTGCCCCCCTGCCTTTCTTTTGGGGCTGGTGGCGACTCCTGGGGAGTGGGATTAGAACCCCTCCACCCTGCTGGGAGTCCCCCCTTCGTCCTTCAGGCCTGGGCCCCAGTTTTGACCCCGAGGCCGGCCCCACTTTCCTGAGGAGCGACATCAGCTTCTTTCATTGTCCTCCTTTAAGGCAAGTGAGGCGAGGAAATGGCAACAGCGGGGCCCGACTTCTGACCTGTCCCCTTTTCTGTCACTTGGCTCTGGGCCCTTGAAGGCCTTGGGGACCAGGCCTGCACACCAGCCCCTCGGGTCTCCTCCAGGCAGAACTTAGTCGTCGTTTATTTTTGAAAGCAATGTAAGCTTAAAAAAAAAATGGGCAGAGGAAATGAAATCCAATTCGGTTAAATTTCATAAGCTGACATGTCACCAACACAGCTTTTCCCAAAGAACAGGCACCATGCGGCCCAAATGCCTTTTAGATGTCACAACACAGAGCTGCCCCCACCTCACTGCGGTTGGGGAACTGACTTCAGGTTGTCATCGAAGTTATAAGAGCAGCAACTAACTTTCTAGATGTTTCTGGCACATTTGTGATTACTACTTTGTTTTTTCTCCAGGGAGAAATAAAAAGCTACATCATCTCTCTCTTTCCTCCTCCTCCTCCCTGTTTTTCTCTCCTTCTCTCTTTCTCTGTTTCTCTCTGTCTTTCTCTTTCTGTCAGACTTTGTCTCTCCTCTCTCTCTCTGTTTTTCTCTCTCTCTCTGATTCTCTGTGTGTCTTCTCTCTCCTGTCTCCCTTTCTCTTGTCTCTCCTCTTTCTGTCTCTCCTCTCTTAACTCTCTGTCTATTTCTGTTTCTCTCCTTCTCTCGTTGTCTCTCCGCGCTCTCTCCCTCTCCCTCCACGTGCCTTAACCTCTGCAGGAAATAGTCTGGTTTGTAGATGATCTTTTTGTCATGGGGTAACAAAGAGACAGCTGTGGGCCAGTGTTAAAAACATTTTCCGGGTCGAGCAGCGCTTCCTCAGTGATGCAGAGTCTGTCTGTCCGTCCATCTCTGAGCCGGGCCAGACCCTGCCATTGCCGACAAGACAGGTGGCCACCTGCCCCGTGCTGGGCCCATAACTGCTTGACAGCTTCTGATCAGAGGTTAAGGCAGTGCCCAGCCCTTTTTTTGGAAAGACTATAGTATATTCAGCTGATGCAGTTGAAGACGTGGGGATAATTGGCCCCCTTGTGCATGAAGGAGTACAGACAAGCATCATGTAATACCACAGAACGCCATGGAAGGCAGGTTTCTTTCAGGGACCTCAGCACGGGGATGAGCACTGGAGCCGAAGCAGCGACAGCCCCTGGAGCTGGAGCAGAGTGAGGCAAAGACGGACCCTGCTTCTGGGCGTCGGGTTTCAGGGCCCAAGAAAATGGGAAGATGCTCCCAGCTCCGTCAGGGACCTGTCGCGTTAGCGCACTTGTCTCAGCCGACATGCGCGCGGAAGGGAGCAGCTCCAGCCAGCGCCTCTGCGCTGGGCCCTCACCTGCCTGATGGCCACCGGCACTGGCTGGCTCTGGCCCCTTCGCCTCCCGGCCAGCATGCACGTGGGTGATGATGTTTGCGTCACGAGATGTGGGGACACTGATGGGGGAGGCAGGTGCTGTGTCAGCTCTCAAATACTCGAAGTCTCTCGTTCCCAGGACTTGGTGACGACTGTTAATGACACGTTAATGACTTTCAGTGCAATTAGCCAAAATGTTGCCAGAAATGTCAAACATCGGTTGCAGTGTTTACTCCCAACAAGATTAGTTTGGGTTTTATTTTTGAAATAAGATAATTCAGGGAGCTCATTTTCTTTCCCTCTAAAGCAAGGGTGGCCACGCCTGCCCTCTGCCGCCTGTTATTTAAGAGGCTTCACGGTGGAGCCGTTGGACCTTGTGCGTCTGGAGTAACAGGAGCGAGTGCTTTTCTTACCTGACACCCCAGATCTAAGCTGCTTCCACTGCACAAGGCCAGGCTGCAGACAGCGGCCCTGAAACCTTCAGATTTGTGGCCAGCGCACAAGTGTTTGCTTTTCCCGGTCTCCGTAGAGCAGAGGATCTCGCGAGGCAGTCACAGGTGTTTGATGTGGCCGTGGCAGCGTGGAGAAGATCACGCACCTCGGGGGCGGGACGTGGAAGGTGCTGTTAGTCCGAAGAGGCCTTTCGACTGGAGGAAAACCGTGTCCTCCAGGCAGGAGTCAAGTGGGCGACCTTCCGGAGCATCGTCCGCAGGAGACGCGGACCTGTGGAAGGGAGTGCGTGGCGGGCTGTGAGCGCCACCTGCTGGCCGCGGATGTGCATGCCGGCCAGGGAGGAGCCTGTCAGCCCTGCCCTTGGGGTGGAGGCAGCTGGGCAGCCTTGGGATGCTGGTGTTGCGGGGAGCTGGGGTCCCAGGGACCCACTGCACGCCGCCGGACTAGTGAGGTGATGTGTGACTGGTGTGCATAGGACAAGCAGCTTTAATCTCCTGGAGTCACACCTGAGCAAGGGCCCATGGGTGCACTCATGCGTGACAAGGCGAGGTGGGTTTGGGGTGCTGTGGGGGGCGCAGGGTCAGCGAGGACTGAGCGGGGTGGGGGTCTGGGAGCGGTGCAGGGTCTCTGGGCAGGAAACACTTGTCTCCTCATCAGATCAGAGCGGCCCCCCACCCTGGAAGAGGGGGTGAGGAGTGTGAGGGGTTTAGGAGACTTCAGAACTGGCCCAAAATGTCACAGATTTCCAGGAATGGAGACAGTGGGGCTTGAGAGAAAGAGATTTAGAAATGTCCCAGAGGGAAGCCGAAACGGAGGGAAGGGAGACAGCGGGAGCGCTCGGTGAGCCCGGGTGAGGGCAGGACGGTCAGAGGAGTCGCGTCCCTGAATCCCCTCCCCGGGTTCCGGCATTGGATGTGGCATCCCGGTTCTGGGGCTGACGTCCTGGTCAAGCCGGGCTCTTTCTGAGGCTGTGTGTGGGGGCGACCTGCGGGCTCCCGGGTCTGTAGAGCTGCCTTTGTTATTCACTCGTTTCCCCCTTCTAAGGACACCGGCCATTGGATCAGGGCCCACCGTCCCCTAGAATGAGCTCACCTGCAGGAGTTTCACACATCAGATCGGGGTCTGAGTCCTGGGACTTAGGGCTCCCGTTCGTGCATTTGGGGGGAACGTACTTTCCCCGTAACAGAGAATGGTGGGAGTTACTTTTGTCCCTTTGGACTGTGACACTGAGCAGAGTCATTTCTGTACCGCTGGGACCTGGTGGGTGTTTAACGATAGTCAAGTGTCCAGAATACCTCCCAGAAAAGGGCCTTCCTGAGGGCACCAAGAGATCACTCCTTCCCCCTAAAACGTCTGCCTTCCTCAGTTTCTCTTAAGTGTCGGGGGGTCTGCTGCAGGTAGGACACTCACCTGTGCTGCCCGGGTCCCCCTGTCCCCTGGAGCCCTGCAGATCGGGGCTTGTGTGCCCTGCTCGAAGGCGCATAATCCATGCAGATGGTCTTCCTGGGACGGAAGAGCTTGTCGTACCTGCCGCCAACTGCTCTTCCACAAATGGACAAAGCAGATTGTTCCCGGGCTGTTGACAGCGACTGTCTCCCCACCCTGCCCAGGTGGAACTCGGGACCGAGATCCACGGACACTCACCCGGACCGCAGTGCCCGCCCGTCCCTGTGAGTCGGGCCCGTCAGAGGGTGAGAGGCCAGGCGTGCAGGGAAGCCTCCTCCGAAGTAAAGACAAGGCTCCTTCGGAGGCTCCAGGTGTCCTGAGTTGAATCTGGGTCATGTTGTTAGGTAGCAGGTTCTGGCGTCTTTTACAAACATTTCGAGCTGGGGGTGACGTGGCTGCGGCTGTCTGCTCGCTTTCTGTCGCGGACGTGCCTTACAAACGAGGTAGTAACTTGGCAGGCATTTGTGTTTTAAAGGAAAGGTGCAGGTAGGAGTGCAGGCGAGCAGCGCGGGTGGGATGGACTAGTGGGCAAGAGAGGCATTCGTTATTTAGTTCATCTTGGTTGTTCCCCCAACCTGGGAACGCAAACCCAGGGCCGTGGGATACACGTCCACTGCGTTCTCAACCGAGGCCGTGGACCCAAGCGACGCCACCAGGTGTGGCCCCGAAGCGACTCCACCAGGTGTGGCCCAAAGCGACTCCACCCTGGTGTGGCCCAAAGCGACGCCACTAGGATGTTGCCCTTGGCAGAAACATTGAGTTGTGCGAGTTCTTGCTGGCGGCGCCCCCCAGGGCTGGGCACTTACCTCCTGCAGTTGTCCCTTTCCTGGCTGGGACCACTAGGTGAACCCAGGTGACTAAGGAGTGTGAGGCCTCTCGCTGGTGTGGCAGCTCCAGGTGTGTCCCCAGAGAGCCCTCTGTGGTGGCTCCCAGTGTCCAGCTCGTTAAAAACCTCAGCAACCCACAGGGGCTATCATAAGGGACCGTGATTGGGGGTCCAGGTCGTGGTGGGTCCTGTCCCAGCTGGACCCGCACCAGACACCGTGTGTCCTTGTGCCCATCCTTCACACACGCCGCCCTTGGACGGCGAGCGGCCGGGATGAACGACCTGTGTCAGCTGGTGGTGGAGCATTTCCGTCCGTTACTGCTGTTAAGAACCTGAATGCCAGATGCAGCGCTTGCGTCTTACCTGTCCCGTCATGTCACCGAGGGGCGGGAGGGTGTCGTGTGTCCCGTGGGCCACTTTTGGAGGTTGTCCCTGGGTGCCCTATCCCGCGCATCTGAAGGGCGCGGACACTTCTTAGGGTGAGGTCCAGTGTCTGCTCTTTCTGCTGAGACAGGAGGCTCTGTTGTCGGGTCCCCTGTGGGGACACATCGAGGCTCCGGGGACAGAAGGTGGCGGGGGGGAGGCTCCGCTGGTGCTCTTCCCCAGTGTCCGGTTATTTGGAGTTTGGATGATGTTTCTGGAAGGTTCTGTCAAGGGACTGAACATGAGCACAGGGATGATGCGTCTCTCTCCCCCAGTAAGACTTCAGAGTCCCGGGGCGGGGGTCTCACTAGAGTCCACTCACATTACAGAGGGAGTTGACTTTGGATGTGTGGGCATCACCAGAGTGGGATGTCCCTGCCGTGAGGGCAGGTGGCAACCCGACGTGTGCGGGCAGGATGGCCAGGGGACCCCGCCGGCTGTGCGCCCCAGCCCCAGGGCCCCCAGTCCGGAGGCTCTCGCTAACCCCACCTGTCGTCTAACCCGCTCCTCCCGCCCGCCCTGCCCGCCTGTCCGGGACGCCATCGTAGTTTCTGTCTAACCCTGTCTGGTCGTTGCGCGCGGCCCACTCGTGAACTGTGGCTGCGGAAACACCATTCCCACGATGTTCTGTGTCTTCCTGTCGAGAACTGGGTTTCCCTTGAGGAGAATACAGGCTGGGAGCAGCCAGCGAGCGCTCCTTCGTTCCCAAACTCTGCGCGTCAGGGTTCCAGCCAGGGCGCCCGCTTCACGCACGGCCCCGCGCTGTCACCTTCCCGGCCAGTGGCCTGGCGCGGGGTGGAGGCTGTGTCTTCTCACCAGAGGTGAACACGGTTCTTCAAGACAAACTTTGCAACCCCACTTCAGTGGTTGCGTGAAAATCCAGTGGTCGCTGGAGACAGATCTGAAACCACGCCAGTCGGTGGCCCCCAGGGCCAGCCAGCCCGGGTGTATTTTTCCACAAGCGAAGCCCACGTCTGTTTGCCCTCCTCACGTGCCGAAGTCGTGGCGTAACGAGGTCTCTTGTGTGTGTGGCAGGTGGCAGGTTCAAGAAAGAGATCGTCGTGGATGGACAGAGCTACCTGCTGCTGATCAGGGATGAAGGCGGCCCCCCGGAGGCCCAGGTGAGTACTGCCCAGCAGCCTGGTTTCCCTGCAGAGGGGACCGTCCCCGGGGTACTTCCAGAAGCCCGTCGGGCCGCGGGGAAAGGCGCCCCGAGACCCCCTGAACACATTCCCACGACCCAGGGTGTCTCATTTCTAAGGCGCTAAATCTGTCGCTCCTTCTGACAAGTCCCGTCACTGACTGAGTGTCCTTTCTGTGTTTGAAGAAGGAAAGAAAGTCAGCCAGTGTCCCCATCTGTCAACTCAGTTGACGTGACGTCTGGAATGTCTGCCCTCTTTTTGCCCCTGCAAGTGCTTGGATGCCTAGAGCAGTCACATCTAGGAAGTTGGCTGCTGTCCCCCGGGCCCCGGGCAGCTTCCCCCGAAACCAGCGTCCACAGCCGGGTCTGGTTTCCTTGGCAGTTCCTCGAAAGCCGGGCCTTCCAGAAGCGACAAAGCAGGGAACACGTCGCTCTCTGCTTTACTTAATCTGCAGCTTCTCTTTGACCCCCGTCACAGTCAGCGGCTCCACACCGGACGGCTCTCAGCGTTGTCCCAGGGCTGGGGGTCGTCACAGAGCCCGCACGCCTGGTCAGGGCGTCCCGGGCCCGCTTTCTGACAGTTCCTTCTTGTGAGAGTGGGCGACATGGGATTACCAAGTGATTAAAATGAAAGGTGTTGAACACAGGGCTTGGAAAGCCGCAGAATGTTGCAGGCTGGAAGACCAGCTCCGCCCAAGAGCAGGGGCTGACCTTGTTCTCCCAGCCGAGCAATGAAAAGATTAAAATCCAGCTGCCACCAGTTAATGAGGGACTGAGCCATTCGAAGGGGCGCACCCACGTCTCGAGTGAAGCAGCACCCTGAGCGTCAGGGACATCTGGAAGGGGCGAGACCATGAGGAGTCGGTGACAGAGCTGTGTGGGGACAAGCCGCTCCTCTAGGCGGGGTGCAGGTGCAGGTGGCAGACGCGCCAAACCGCTCTCTTCGTCAGCCCGGCCCTGGGCGGCCTGGCCCGCAATCACTGGGGTTGCCTCCCGGGGGCTGGGACATCACAGGCGAAGGAGGTGGCGGCCGAGTCCCCAGAGTTCTCTGCCAGCCTGGAGCGGCCGGGGCAGTTCCACGATTAGATGCCGGCGACAGGATGGCCTGTGGGGTGGGACGTGGGGGTGAGAGGCTCTCCCACGGAGCCCTCTGGGACGGCCGAGCGGTGACGTGGGCTCCGAGCCTCGAGTGGGGAGGCCTGCAGCGCACATGTGGGGCCCTGTGAGCAGGGAGACGACAGGGCCACGCCAACATTGCCGGGGCCTTTTTCCTGTGTCTGTGATGGGGGCGCCCCCGTGACAAAGCCCATAGCCAGCGTCCCCCACACCCCACAGGCCCCGGTATGTTGTCTCCGGTGGGTTTCTCCTCTGGAAAGCGTTCTTCTCCAGCAGCCGCGGGGAAGAAATCTTTCCCCACTTCCAGTCCTCAGAGCAGGCGCACCTGTGACGGTGCCGCGCCCCTTCCGTTTAGCCGCGTGCCGTAGTGGCTGGCTGGCCGGCTCCGTGGGAGCAGGACCACGGCCTGTGCTGGACTGGGACCTGGGCGCTAGCCGCCGCCCCACAGGCCCGGCCTCCCCGGCCGCTGCCCCCTGACCACCTGCCTGTCCGCCCCTCTGTCCGCCCTAGTTCGCCATGTGGGTGGACGCGGTCATCTTCGTCTTCAGCCTGGAGGATGAGATAAGCTTCCAGACGGTTTACCACTACTACAGCCGGATGGCCAGCTACCGCAGCGCCAGCGACATCCCCCTCGTCCTGGTGGGGACCCAGGGTGAGTGCCGTCCCCTCGCAGCCCGCGGAGGGTCCCTCGGCCCAGGGTGGGGGGTCCCCTGTGCACTGTCCCTGGAGGAGTGAGCCTGGCTCCGAAGAACCTCCTCCTCCTCCTCCCTCCCTCTCTCTCCCCTTCCTCCCTCCTCCTCCCTCCCTCTCTCCCCCCTTCCCTCCTCCCCTGCCTCCCCCTTCCT
>RJWH01006141.1:0-60475 GCA_004363575.1 Solenodon paradoxus
TGGTGACGATAGTGATGATGATGTTGATATTGATGATGATGGTGGTAGTGATAGCTGCCATTTATTATTCATGTGTCAAACACTGGGCGAGCACCTTTCATGCATGTTATCATCTAGACCTCACAAAAATCCTATGATATAGGTCCTATTTATAGATGACAAAGCCAAGTCTTAGAGAAAAGAAAATGTTTACCCAACGTCACACCACCAGGAAGGAAAAGAGTTTGAAAATCACTTCTTCACTACTTGCGCTAGCTATCAATTGTTATATCACAGATCAACCACAACATTTAGCAACGAAGACAACAAACATTTATGATCTCACAGCTTCTCTAGATCAATAATTCATATCTAGGAGCCTCTGCCTTTACATCTCAGTCTGTGATCAAGTCTGAAGTAGGGCTACAGTCTGATCTGAAGGCTCCACTGCAGGAGGAGCCACTGCCAGGCTTCTCGTGTGGTTCTCGACAGGATTCAGTTCCATGTGAGCTGCTGGACTGAGTGTCTCACCTGTCTGTTGACCAGTGACCTTCCGAAGTTCCTTGCCACCAGGGCCTCTCCATGGGGCAGCTCTCAACATAAAAGCTGGCTTAATTAGAGAAGAAAACTTAGGAGGAAAAAAATACCCAAGATGAAATTGACCAATTTCTTGGTCAATTGCCAAGATGGCAGCGGTGATTTTTCCTGGTTCTTTAGATAAGTCGCTCAAGGGCAGAGGGTTGTACAAAGAGGCAGGGGTCATTGGGGCCCTCTCAGAAACTGTCTCCTTCAGTCCTTTGTCTCTGGACGAGCAGACTGCCTGCATCTATAAACCTGTTACCCTTGTGGAGGGATCTTGTTCAGCCCTCCACACAACTTGCCCGGACTTGTTTAGCCTCGTCCTCACGGGACCACCTGATGAGTTCATTTCCAAGTCTAGACACAGTGTCCCTGGGCTGCGTGCTGCTCCTTACAGTTCGCCACCACTGCTGACACAGTTGAAGCCAAGGAGCACCACATAGTGCAATTGTCGGGGACCAGCTAATCCAATCCCCTGCTCCTGAAAGAAGAGCAGGCAGGTACTGAGAAGAGAAGGGGCTTTTCCGAGCTCCCACAGGAAGCCAGAGGCAAGACTGGGACTCGGAACCTCAGAGGTGCCCCACACGCACAGCGCAGCACACCAGGATCCTTGCTGGGAAATCAGTGCAAAGCAGGCACTTGAACTCTGGGGAGACCGCTGACATTTCATCAACATACAAATGAGGGAAGCATTTAGGCAGCGGCACCCCTTCTCCCCATTCCTTTCTTCGCAGGGGGCTGACTTCATTGCCTCCTGGGAGCAGGGAAGGACTTACTTGTTAGCTGAGCAGTGAGCAAGCCTTTTTTGCGTGGAAATCCCAGGCGCTCTCCGAGGCTGGTGTGGTTTCTAGGTACGCAATGCCCTCTAGTCCTCATTCGGGGTAGTTCGAGAGAAAAGATCTTGAAAACAATAGGAAAATGTGAAATACACAAAATCCAAAGTTAGTGTAATGATTCACACAAAGCTGCTTCCTTCGAGGCTCCTCGGGGTTCAGGAACTCCCCAAATCCCGGGTAAACGATGCTACAATGTACAACTTTCTAAAGAGGCGTCCACGGCTCCCATAAAATTGTAAAAGCATAATCTTAGCTACGCCACTAAACAAAAAGGTCGGAACCCCCTGATTAGGACTTTGGAAATCTCTGGAACTCCTGGTTTAAAAGAAATGCCAAAAACAGCAATCAGCGTGTGTGCTTCCGACGTCAACCCCAGCACTCTGGAGACTTTCCTGTCCCGTGTCACCTGTTCTGAACAGCTTACAACACGTCCATTCCTTCCCACAGCTGTGGATGTGGAGGCTGGTGTTGCAGGGCTTTGTCTGACTCAACACACGTGTGCTGAGCGCCTGTTCTGCTCTGAGTACCGGTGATTTAGAAACACACCTCCGTGAGCACCTGGCAGTATTTTGCCATTCAAAGCCCAACACCTGCTCTGACAACACGTCCCCATTTCCTTCTGAAAATCACCCACTTTCCTATCCATAAGGCGTGGCCCTGGGGTCAAATCTGAATCCCCTCAGCACCAGGACGAATGTGGTCAAGTCCAGCCCTTCCATGCATCCCTCCTCCTGCCCAGGGCAGTCGCTTCAGAGAAGAGCCATTCAGAGTTAACCCTGCAGCTGAGTGGACCCCGTGTGTTTTCACTCAGCGCTGCAGATGAAGGAAAGGACGGAGAATGAATGGTCTGCAGCAAAGACTGAGACAGTAGAGCCAAAGTAGGGGGAGACAGAGAGGAGGAGGGAGGCAGGGGATGGGGAGGAGAGGTAAGAAGTCGGGGAAAGAAGAAGAGATAGGGAAGAAGGGGGAGAGGGGGGAAAAGAGGGAAGGGGGAAGGAGCAGGGGGCAAGAGGGGAGGAGAAGAAGTGAGAGGAGGGAGGGAGGGGAGGGGAGGAAAGGGGAGATTGAGCACTGGATGAAGCACATCTGAAAGTGACCAAGTTTCTCAATGTTTTTCTCTCTAACGAGTCAAAATGATTTCGGATCACCTGCTGCAGAAAGAACCTTAATGGATACCTGCCCTTGAGGGTGTCACCGTCCAGCAAGGTAATGTGGGTGTAATGCAAACAGTATCATATGTAAAAGCGCACACGCGCACACACGCACATCAAGGTATCAAGCTTGGAAGAAGTGGGAAGGGACATTAAAGACTCCCCATGGAGGCAGTTTGCGCTCTGCTTGATAGAGGAAAAGGGCTTGGGTGGAAGGACCAGAAGGGAAGGACGGTGGGGCCCAGGACCACCAGCTGGAGTGCTGCCGGCTTCTAACCAGACTGCCTGAGGGCCACCCGAGTCCCTAGAAACCTTCGCCAGGCAGCTGGGCTGGACCACAAGACGAGCTCACGTGAACCTGACGTTTTTATTTAGATCTAATTCACATGCTGTAAAATTCACTTTCCAGAGTTGACGTCGGCATTTTCAGTAAATTCACAAACCTGTGCAAGTGATCACCGCGATCTAATTCCAAAACATGTTTTTGTCACTCCCAGTGAAACCCGTGTCCTTCAGAATTCTTTCCATCCTTCTTCCTCTCCGGGCACCATTCGTGCGCTCTCGGTGTCCACGGGAGAGACTTTTGCAGACTTTTCTTACAACAGAATCGCGTGCCGTGCGGCTCCTCATGTGTCCTCCCACGTGTCTTCAGGGTCCCCCCATGTTGTGACACGAATCAGGCCTTCACTCCTGCTTCTGCCATCCCTGGGACGAGGGAGCACATTTTGTTCAGTCATCAGTTAATGAACCCTTGAGTCATCGCTACCTTTTGGAGATTAGGAAGAGCGCGTCTGAGAAGCTTCTCGAACAAGCTTGTCTGTGGACGTGGGTTTCAGTTCTCGTCGGTATTTACCTAGGAGTGGGATTGCGGGGCTGTGTGGAGCTCTGTGCTTAACCTCTACTGTTCCTTCCACCTTCTCCAAACATGGTATCAATATATGTGTGTGTTTGTGACACTTTTTGGACACTCTTGTCTGTCTTGGTTCATCTCACCGTGCTCATGAGTGTGAAGCAGTGTCTCACTGAGGAGGTTTCGTTGGTTTGTATCTTGCTCGTGTGTCTCAGGTGGCACAATTTTTCTGGAACTCATGTCTTTTTTTTGTTTTGTTTACAGCACGATGTGATTTCCAGGCCAGAGAAGCTGCACTTCAATCTGTGTGACGTCACCCCACACCCACCACCAGAGTCCAGTGCAGCTGCCTCCACCTGGTCCCTCCCCATTCCCACCCCCTGGTCACAACAGTCTTGTGTTCGGACTTTCGTTGCATTTTGTGTTTGCTCGTTTTGTTTCTTTATATTCCACAGGCGTGAAACCATCCTGTACTTCTCTTTGTCTTTCTGGTTTATTTCCCTTACCAAAGTCACCTCCGGTTCCATCCAGATTCATGCAAAAGGCAGAATTTCGTCTGTCTTGACAGCTGCGTGGAATTCCGTTGAGCAAGCAGACCCCAGCGTCTCTCTCCATCATCTGTGCATGGGCATCCAGGTTGTTTCCCTCTCTCGGCTCTTGTAACTGCTGTATGAACAGAGGGGTGCAGAGATTTTTTTCTAATTAGTGTTTCTGTGTCCTCTGGGTCTGTGC
Source organism: Solenodon paradoxus (assembly GCA_004363575.1). Lineage (NCBI taxonomy): Eukaryota > Metazoa > Chordata > Mammalia > Eulipotyphla > Solenodontidae > Solenodon > Solenodon paradoxus. Next base: position 4,128 of record RJWH01006141.1, read on the forward strand.
CCAGGAGTGGGATTGCTGGATCGAATGGTAGACCCATCTTTCATTTTTTTCAAGGAATGGTGCAGGCAGGAACGAAGGCGAGTAGGCAGACAGGAAGAAAAAGGAGGAAGAAGCATCATTATTTTATTTTTATTTAGTTGTTCACACTAGTTGTTTCCTCCTGGATCTGGGACTCAAACCCAGGGGTCTGTGGCCTGCTCCTTCGGAGGTGACTGACTTAACCACTGCTCCACCAGGGTGCACCATCTTTGATTCTTTGAGGAATCTGCACAGTGTTTTCCATTCCTATCAACAGTGTAGGAGGGTTCCTTTTACTTCCCAGCCTCTCCAACACTCATTGCTAGCGGTTGTCACATAGTCTTTTCATGTCAAAATTTTCTGTGAGGCCCCAATAATCTTAGAATAATAACCCAACTCTCATCCTAGATCAAGAAGATTTTCCCAAACGCTGCCACTTCCTGCATCTGCCCCATCCAGGCCAAGCTGCAACGAAAGAGGCAGGTGGTGCCCAACGGGGAGCCAGACCTCCCAGGCAGCCAGGTGGTGAGGCTCTGTCCCCACAAGGGAAGCTGGGGAGGCAGAGGCCAGCAGCACTGGCCAACAGTTCTCTGGGTCTGCAACTGCTCCCGCGCTGGGCCCATCCACTTCTGGGCCAGACTTGCGGGGCCTGGCTGCCTGATGAGACAGCCTTCTCCCCACACCCAGGCTTCAGGCAATGCTATTTTTACCTTGAGGACATTCGGACCTTGTGAAGATGACCAGGACAATGATCTGCAAGACTCTGGGTGGCCTGAGTCCTGCAAAGTTCTCTGGCACCACAGCCAGCTGTGGCCTCTTTAGGGTTTTCTGACTTTCCAAGTCCCCTCCTCCCCTAGGCCTGCAAGTACAGAGTCCCCTAGGCCTGAAAGGGTCTTCTCCACCTCCCTGTGCTTACTTCAAACTCAGCCTGGATGCCACATCCTAGAAGGAATTCCCCAGACGTGCAGGCCACACTTCATGTGTGTGCCTCTTCTTTATAGGATTCTTCACGACCATGCCTTGTATGTGCCTGTGATGAACTGATTAATGGCTTTTCCAATACTGCATTGTCAGTAGCAAGAACACACAGAAAGTGTATTTCTGTTTCATCATTGATACCAGCATCCAGGCTGGAGACCTGACCTCACTGGACAGACACCCCAGAAGTTCTGTTTTTGAAGGAATGAGGAATGAAATGCTCTTATTCCCAGTTTCTTCAGCTGAAAAAATCTGATTATCTGGGCCGCACTGGCGGAGTAGCGGTTAGGTCTGCTGTCTCCTGTCAAAGGCGTGGTCCATGTGCATCCCAAGGAATTGGGTTCATGTCCTGGAGCCAAGGGGAGCAATCAAGATAAACAACTAAATAAAAATAAAGTGCTTTTTCCTCCTTTCTCTTTCTGCCTACCTACATTCCTGCCTGCACCTTTCCTTTAAAAAAATTTGATATCTGATGGGTGATGATAAGGAATAAATTAAGTGGTGTGATAATATGCAGTTTCCAACAGCACAATCACCACTAAGGTCAGTTTCCTTCCTGGTCATCAGGTAGACCAGCTGGCCGGTTGTAGAAACCATACAAGGAACAATAGAGAATAATCTCTTTTTTTTCTTCGCTTCCCCTTTTCCTCAATCATGCCACTGCTGACCTGAAACTCTTGTCAACACATTGTTCCTCCTCAACCCTTTCCCAAATCCCATCCGGAGCCACCTGTTGGGGACAGAGAGCTAATCAGAGGCTCAGAGGAGTGGGGGAAGCAGAGACAGAGCCTCTTCTCTGCAGAGAAGAGAGCAGAGAGGGAAGTGTCAGGTGTAAGAGGCTAGGGCTGGAAGCTCTGACCCAGAGGAGAAGCCCTGATCCATTCAGGATCCAGATGGAAGGTGCGAGGCTGGAATCCTGTGTGAATTCACTCTTCCAGAGAACTCTGAACTCAGGTATGTATCTGTCGCAGAACTTCCCCGCATTGGCCGCCGTCCAAAGTCAACTTTGGTCTTGGCTCAGATGTTAAGAAGCATCCTCTGCGACGGTGGATACACAAGGCGGAGGGAGAGAAAACCTGAGATTTGTTCATTCTCCTTGCAGAGACGGCTGCCATTTGATGTGGTTTTAAAAAATAACAGAGAAAATGAAGGAATTCTCAGAGCTGAGTATTCAGGGTGTGGGATCCGTTAAAATCAGAAACTGGAGAATCACTCTGTCAATCTGCGGAGCCCATGGGGTTGGTGGACACTGTTCCCCGGGCCGTCCTCCTCTGTCCCTGTTTCGTAAAAGTATCCAAAGATGTGCATGAAATACAAAACGCTACGGCTTTACTTCATTTCAGTAACTCAAGCCAGGGATGCCCAGGTGCCATGTCCTGATACTTAACATGCCCCCAAACAGGACATTAGGCACCAGCTCGAGAGTCAAGCGCCCGGTGCGTGTGGTCTGAGGAACAGACACAGGGAAATACCAACCAGGATGACCCTCTGTTTCAGCCGTGGCAAGTGAACGCGCCTCGATGGAGGGTGTCTGCTGGACACTGAGATGACACTGAGTCTGAGCCTGTCGACTAGTGGTGTCTGTCAGCAGCAGGGGCCACAGAAATGTGGCACCACCTCCCATGTTCCCCAGCCCCAAGGCCTTGACCGAGGACACCTGCACCCCGTGCCTGGACACCAGACGCTTAGGGCATCCAAACACATGGCAGGAAAAATATGGAGGTCCGTTCTAGAGCTAAGCTATGCCTGATCACAGAGGGATGGGTGCACTGCCAGGACAAGATAGTGAAGCGGGCAGGGAATTATGCCGGGACAGGAGGAGAAGATTCTGCAGAATGAGTGAAATTTGAGCCTGATCCTGGAGAGTGAACAGGAATTTTCCAGTAGAGGGAGGGAAAAATACCTGTAAGCTGGAAAGGATAGCACAAATGAAAGAGAAAAAAATTTTTTTTCTGGAATTTGGTTTAAAAATGTTAAAATTCACTAGCTGAAACATCTAAAATGTAGCAAGTCACATGGGAGGAAGCAATATTATAAAGGTCACCTGTGTGCTAAGTCCTATCATCCATCTTTAGGCCCCATAAATATGCCAGCAACATAGTAGGTACGCAAGAAATGCGCTCTCTCTCTCGTTCTCTCTCTCACCCACCTCATTGCCAAGTGCTTTATAACAACATAACCTATCTTATAAAGAAGTAGCTGAGACCTCTGGAGCTTTCAGAGTTAGCATCTTAACAGGCCTTTTCAACAACATTCCACTCAAGAACGGGACTCCTACCTTGAGAATTCAGATCTGAGGGAAACGTGGAGCAGATGGAACTCATCCATCCCGGGTGCCTCTCTTAGGGTGTAACTATAGCCACAGGGCTACAGAATTATATTAACGACTGTGTCTTTAGGGTTCTTCTAAAGTCAAAGGGAAGCCGTTTGTTTTCTAAATAAATGAAAAGAAAGAAAGAAGAATGATAGTTGGACCACGGCTGGAATCAAGTTGGCCTGTGCGGCTGGGGCATCAGCATGGTTTGATGTGGGGAAGAGTTAAGCCTTGAGTTATTATCAGAATTAGGGGGCTTTATTGGTTCACTTCGTGCAATCTTTCCAGCCATTATGGTTTTGCCAAAACATTAAACTACTTTAAACTTTCATTTTCCTCTTAAAACTAAATTAGTTTGGAGGAAATTGTGTTTTCCCAGCTCCAGCACCAGCCTCGGGCAGAGGGAGTTACAGTAGAGCAACAGATAAGCAACGATCAAGGCCTAATTACTAATGGTGAGAGTGTTTCTCCAGTTTGATTTGCTTCAGAGTTTCTGGGGTCCGGGAGGGAGGCAGCTTTCCAGCAGAGTGTTCGGGAAGCTCTGCATTATTTATGTGGCGCTCTTCCCACTCTCTGGCTCTGGGAGCAAAAAGAGCCCGGGAATTTATGTCGTGCCCGCTGCTGCACTGCTGCCTTCTGACATGCGTTCCTTAGCCTCACCACTAGTGTCATCGGTTCCCCGTTTATAGATCAAATCCTTACGGTCAGAACTAATGAGTGGACGCCAACTGGCTCAGGACCTGTTTCTGTACCAGAAAATATCTGAGATCTCCCTCTATAACCATATGTATATATATATATATATATCAGAAATTGACTTCCACCTGTAAGACACCTGCCTTCTTTTGGGGAAATACAGCTCCTTTTATTCCAGTTACATATACAAGCACCCAAAACATTCATGTGGTTAGAGCTGAGACAATCACAAAACAGCAAACATTGATGGGAATAAAGATGAGCCAATCACAGGACCTCAAACATTGACATGAGTAAAGATGAGCCAATCACAGGACCTCAAACACTGAGGTGAGTAAAGATGAGCCAATCACAGGGCCTTACCTCCCTGACCTGGCTAAAAGTCAAACCAATCAGGCTTCTTCTTCCTCAGGGTCGGTCTACCTGGAGCGGGAGGCGGAGTTCCGTGCTCCCTGGTGGACAAATAGGGACTTGTGGGTGGATACGGAGGCAGGCAAAGCCGTGCTCAGAAAGATCTGAACCATAGCAGAGCTGGCCAGGCTTTGCTGGGGAGGCAGAGCGAGGGAGACGGCGCCCCTCTCCGCCTGGCGCTGGTCCCATCCTGGCTGTGGTTCTTCAAGCCCAGAGCCCACCACCGCCTTTGGTCCTAGACAGGTTCAGTCAAGATGGGTTTCTGTCATTTGCAAACAAGAGTCTTGATGACAGCCTCACTTAGGTAACAGTTATTGGACACATACCACATGCCAGGCACTGATCTAAGTGCTTCGCTTGTGTTAAATCCACACAGCTGCCTGCGGTAGGCACCAGTGGTCCCCCCACCCCCCCACCCCCGTTTTACCTGCAAGAAACCTGAGACACAGCCCTTAAAGTGACTTCTCCGAGGTCACCAACTTAGACCTGCAACTGGCAAATGTGGAACAGGTAGGCTTCTCTTTTATTAGGGCGTAATTGCAAACCCTGGCGTAGGAACTGAATATCCCTTGGTTCAGTGGGAAAACAAGTCTCAGAGTTGAAGTAAGCATCTCATGGTGCCGGATTAGCACTGGGTCTGGGCTCATCTCTGCCCTCAGTGACCTGGAGTTACAAGTCTTCCTGCTGTATCTGCAGGGCTGCCTCCTGGCCCTTAACAGATCTCTTCTTTTCCTACAAATGGAAAGATCTTTACTGAGTTTTCCGCTGAGTGTGCAGAGGTTGCATGCTGCCCGATGTTATTCGCAGTGGCGGTGCCCCACGCCATAGAGGGAGGAGGACTGAACCTCCAGTTACATGACTCCTCCAAACTTCCAGGGCAGATGGCCCCTGGCAGAAGCCGCCCCAGACCCACCAGAGCGTTTGATGCTGTGAGAGCATGTCAAGACTGCTGAGGCATTTGCTAGTCCCTTTTAATTCTGCGAGCAAGCAAGAGTGTTTAGATACACAGAACAAGGGGGAGGAGGAGACAGAAGGGCCAGGAGATGTGAGACCGAGCTTCTGGAAAGCCGCAGTCAAGAGAAAACCGATAGCATGATGGCTCACCCCCACTGGGTTCCTGACAGGACAGGGCATTCAGAGATTGCTCTTAAAAATGAGCATTTAACCAAGGTGACCTTGAGCCCAAGGAGGCTGCGTTCAGCAAGGAATCCAAAACTCATCCTGATCAGATGCAGTGGTGGGCTTAATCAGGGAATTCCTTCTCTCCCCTCATCTTGTCTCTCCAGTGGGTTGTCAGAACCAGTGCCCTCGCCGTGTGTGTGTGTGTGTGTGTGTGTGTGTGTGTGTGCACGCACACGCACATGTCCCCATGTATCTGCAAGGAGCATCTTTGAAGTGGGAGGAGGTGGCTTAATAGTCATTCCCATGGGATCCTAACACCACTGGACTCTGGTACCAGAGTCTCTTGGCAGACTCACCTTTGTTGAAGAGACTGACATCTCCATGGGTCTGCTGGTGCAGGCAGCTTCCCCAAGTCTCACATGCTTCTAGCCACCCATTCCCACAAGTTCATAAAATAATTCCAGAGAGAGATTCATTCCTCTTTGCTCTGGGCTCTGAGAGAGGGGCTTGGGATTGGGGCTGTATGTGTTTTCTTGTAACCAGCTACCACACACTTAGATGCTTAACACAACAGAGATTGACTGTCTTCAAGCCCTGGAGTCCAAAACTGGTCTCCCTGGACGGAAATCAAGGTGTCTTCAGGGTTGTGTTCCTTCTGGAGGCTTTGGGAAGGGCTTGTTTCCTGACCTTCTCCAGCATCTAGAGGTATCTGCTTTCCTTGGCTCGTGGTCCCTTCCTCCAGCTTCCCAGTCTGCAGCAGTAGGCCAGGTTCTTCACACACCATCATCTCTCCCCTCCCTTCCTCTTCGTCTTATTGTGTCCCTGCATTTATAAAGACCCATTGGGACCCTCCAAGATAATCTGAAGGTCAGATGATTAGCAACTTTAATTTCCTTGCAAGGTCTCCTGATATGTCCTCAGGTTCCAGGGATTAGGACATGGACATACGTGGGGTCAGTATTCTGGGAGTGTGCCCTAACTTCTTATGTACTGCCTCGGCCACCTCGGGCAAATACTTCACCTTTTCTGGATTCCACTGCTGATTTCTTAAGTGCAAAATGGCAGAGTGAAGGGCGGCGATGATCTTATTTCTCGGGGGTAAGGATGCCCCAGCACACACACAGTTCACACCACGCAACACAGTCCCTGGTTGGAAGAGTTTAGGGGGTCGGGTCAGCTAGGAAGAGATGGGATCAGCCTCCCCATCTGCAGCTAGACATTGACCTAAGATTTTAAAAAGCTCCCCCTTCCTCTCCCAGCTTCCCAGCGTCTTACGGGGTCTTTCCAACTCAGGGGGAGGGTGGGCACGTACAAATCCGGGCTCTCTTTGGTGACCAAATCCATGTCATATGGTCTCAAGCAACAAAAGGTGACACAGGACCCCATTCACTAACTTTCTGAGGGTGGTGGCCTCCGGATGCGGCTAATCCAGGGTCTACAACTGTTAGGAGAACCTGTTCCCTGAGCTGCACCCCCTGAGGTGGGTCAGAGATGACTTTTCAGAGGTGAGCCCTCCATTCCTGCATCCAGTGGTTTTCCCTTCACACAGGCCGCCAAGGAGCTGACACCAGCCTCCCGCCTGCATTTGTAAATAGTCGTCCTGAACTCAGCCTCAGCCGTGGGGTCTGTTACTGTCTCTGGTTGCAAACAGCAGAGTCGGCCATCACAACAGAGACAGTGCTGTCCCCAGAGTCTAAATTACCACCTGGGTCTTTACTGCAAAGTTGAGCGACCTCTGATCTCAAACAAAGAGACCTGCCATGGCCGGACGTGCACTTCCTGTGCGGTGCCGAATGAGGACCCAGCCCCAGGCTTGGGGACGGGAAAGGTCCATTCATGCGCAGAGCAAATGGGAACGGGGGACCTAAGCGTCAAATTTGCCATCTTTTCCAGTGAAAGTCAGCAGGAAATTTTAAGGGGGAGTCTGAGCTTGGGAGCTGTGTGATGAGGAGGGGTCCTCTGAGCAGGAGGCCATTTGATCGTCCTCCATTTCCAATCACGTGGTGGCCAGTTCCTGGATGGCGCATTCCATGATGTGCTGGAGATTCCGTGTCGCCTGACCCAGGGGCTCATTTGGAGGCATATTTTGTGTGGCTCTCGTCGGTCACGCTAAGGTCAGGATCTCCGTGTCCCTGGCTGTGACAGGGCTGCAGAGAGCTATGAGGGGTCAGCAGGGACACCTTGAGTGGGAGCCCGCTGAGACCTCAGGGAACGGGAGGGACACCGCCCTGGTAGGTGCCCAGAACTGTGACCAGAGAGGGAAGGCAGGCTGGGCAGGCAGGACAAGGAAAGCCCACTGCGGAGGATTGAATAAATCAAAATGGGTGTGAGCCCGGGGTTGGAGACGCACAGAGAGGACTCTGGCTTCCCCAAGCACCTCATCTCCCACAATCCCCTGTGACAACAGTTTGAGTCCGAAAGCAGGTGCTTATTTTCTGGAAGAAGGGCCCTCACAGATTCTTGTGATCAGGGATTCCAGAGCTGTCCTGTTCCCACTGCAGATGACTCAGCAGAGGAAAGAAAACAAAATAAAACACTATTGATCCTGCAGTTTGTATATTGCCAAGGGCAGAGGCTGAATTGTTCAAGCCTCTTAAGCCAGAACTATAATCTGAAGCTGGAAATGACTCTTCCGACCTGTTAGGTCCCACTCAGCCCTGGTAAAAGGACGAGAGAAGCTAGCTCTTCACCCCACGGGGCTATGAAACTAGCCAAATAATTTAGACAAGGAAAGCAAATGTGTGGCGCGCCTCACCCCCTTCCCAGGGTGAGCAGGGAAGACGTAACTAATCAGAGTTCTTTCCCCACTGATCACGCACCGCACGACCACCAGCTGGTGGTCGCATTAGATCTGCCTTTCTTTAAATGACACCCACAGCTCCATTGAAGGTCAGATACAAAATCAAAATGCAATATGTCCATTCAATGGACTATTATCCAGTCTTAAAAATGAATAAAATTCAGACACAAGCTGCAACATGGATGAATCTCAAAAGCATGACGCTAAGCAAAATAAAGCCAAGACAGAAAGAACAGGCAGTACATGACCGCAATGAAAGGAGGCGCCGGGACTAGTCGAGTTCATTGAGGTGGACGGTAGGATGGTGGTTACCTGAGTCTGCGAGAGAAAAGAGAGGAGAGTGAACGTGGAATGGATACAGAGCTCATTTTGAGATAATGACAGCGTTCTGGAGATGGGCATGTGATCATGTAAATATGCTTAATGCTACTGAGCGGTACACTTGAAAATGGCTTGAATATAAATTGTATGTTATGTATTACAAAAGCAAACGACTCTGCATTCCCAGCATCCTATTTAGGCTTTCCACAGCTCCCCTCCAGCACGCCAGCTTTATTCTTCCTATTTTTCCTATTTGCAATGCTCTAGTGCAGGTACTTACTCAGAGGCCCACCCAGCTCTGCTTTATCTTATTCCTACCTCAAGCCTTAACCCCGGCCCATGCGGGAACTTAGGGTAGCTATGGTTCTTTCTTCCCGGGACACAGGCCTGTTCCCCTTATTCTTGACCACAAATCCTGCAACTCTCTTTCACACTCACTAGTTGCCTTGAGGAGTTCTGTGTCACTTTGCACACCGTTGCAGACCACCTTGGGCGCTGAGCTCTGTCGGCTTCCTTGTTCTGAGATTCATAGTGTCCCGTCTGTCTCCTCACCTTCCCAGCGTGACAAGGCAGTCACGTGACATCCCGGTGTGCCCGTCCGTGAGAAGCAGGGCCTGGGGATGTCCACGAAGACAGAACCTTGTTCGCACACTCGTGTGCCTCACACCCAAGGGCTTGGTAGAAAGTTCTGCCCACCACCCCCAGAGACTGGCTCAGTCTGTCGCAGGCAGGTGGTCTGCAGACCACACTCGAGTAAATGGCTCTGGAAACTAAGTTAAGGTAAACTCTGAACTCCACTCCGTGCTGATAGCACCCTGGGGGTGGGACAGGCCGCAGCCGGCAGTGATGACACAGCTGTGATACGTACCGAGGTGCCCTCTGTCTTGACATCGCTTGACTCTGAGTTTCGTACATTTGCTGGTTTTTTAGAGGAAAGTTGCAGGCAGGAGTAGTGAGGGTGAGCAGGCAGGCGGGAAGAGAGGAGGTAGGAGGTAGCGCTTTATTCATATTTTGTGGATGTTCATCGAAGCTGGGTCCTTGGGATGTATGTGGACAATGCTCAGCAGACTCGTCCACTAAGCCACCAGGGTGCACTGCTTTTGCTGTTACATTCTGGCTTCTTGATATAGTATCTTCCTATAAATGGCATAATTAAGAAACTTGCCGGGGTGCTGTGTTTTCACCTCCATCAGCCATACCGGGGTTATTTGAGTCACTGACGTGGTCACTTGCAGTGGGTTACACTGTGGGCAGGTGAGAGTCAGTAGCGTGGGGACGCACAGGCGGGGACACCAGTCCCCTTCACTCATCCAGCTGCTCTCTGCTGCCTTTGTTTTAACCCCCCAGCGCTGTGTCCTGCAATGCAGACAAATAGAAGATTAAATAATCAATCAATTAGATGAGCCACGCTGACCACCTGGGAGGCCGAACTAAAGGTACTTGACAAAGCAACGGTCCAGAGGGACATAAAGAACAATGCTTCCCACCACTAATTAACCGTGGGCCCTCCTATTTCTCATTGTCTGCCTCCCTGAAACCTTTCATTCAACAACCTCAAGCTCTCTTCTCTCAAGGACTCAAGGTAACCAGAGGGCAAACGGGCGGATGCTCCCCACGTCCAGATCACGTCACTTTCCCATTTCGAGTCTAGATTACATTTGGGTCAGCGACAGCCACCCTGCCGTACACCAGGCCTCCAGGACAAAGCAGCTCCCAAGGAGAGTTTACACCCCTTGATGAGCACCGCCCCGTTCCTCCGCCCCCGGCCCCCAGCAGACACCATTCTTCGCGCAGTTGCTAGGCGATCGACTTCCTGAGGTCCCACGCGTAACTGGGGTCACGCGGTGTTGGTCCTGTGCCTGGAGTATCTCATTTGAATAATTTCTTCCATGCCCAGCTGACGGCACGTGACAGAATTTTTTTACTAAGGCTGAGTAGTATTCCACCGATGCATATCCCACATGTTGTTTATCCGCCGAGGGACACTTAGAAGGAATCCATGTCCTGGAGACCAGCAACAGAGCTTCAGCTGGCGTGAGAGTGCAGAAAACTCCGCTTTCATTTCCTTCGCATATATACCCAAACGTGGGCTACTGGATCCTATGTTTGTCTTATTTTCACTGTTTCGAGGAACTACCATACTGTTTTCCAGCCAGGGGCACTGATGGAATTTGCTGGTGTGCTTCTTTACATTCTCGCGACCGCACACCAGTTTCCGTTTCTCCACGCCCTCATCACCACCTGTGCCTCTTTTGTTTTGGGGACTGTCCATCCTAACAGAACAGGAGATGCAAATAGGAGACGCACTGAGCGCTCGCCTCACACCTCCTGGATCATGTCACATCCTTACAGAACTGAAGCTGGCCGGCGCGGGGCCAAAGGAAAATGTCTCAGCACCATCAGAAAGTGAGGGTTGATGCTAACCCTCACAGATTCCAGAAGTCTCTCTATAGTCCTACTTTCAACTGAGGAACCCTTTTGCTGCCTGAGTTCATAACCCCATCTGGGTCCCCCATCCCAAATCTTTGCCACCTGGGTTCTTGGGGTCCCACACCCCTCCCCTGAAACTTGCCCATCCCTGGCCCGGCAGGATGAGGAACTGGGAACCAGCTACTGGTGATGGAACGAGCAGCCAGCCTCTGCTTGTTCCCATAACAAATGGGCACCTGTCAGGGAGACACTTATAAAAGACAGGGCTCCTGAAGATCTCTGGCTGTAGACTTGAAAATCTTCCACGGCACGCTGGTACAGCTATTCATTAATATTAGTATTATCTTTCATTGAGATGGATGGGAATACTAATTGCTCCTTTCCCACCAATCTCTCCGTGGCCATGCTTATCTTTCAACAAATAACAACCTAAGGACAAATGATTGACTCGACATTTAACACTCATTTTGTGAAACGGATAAGGAAGCAGGCGATGAGGTTGGAATTCTCTGACACAGCTGCCTGTTACTGTCTGCCGTCACCATCCGGGACCCTTCGGCCACCAGGCTTTCTCGCCACTGTCCTCAGAGTTGCTGCCCCTCTGCCGCTCCTCTCTCTGGTCTCTCACTCGTGACCACACCATGGCTTTAGGTCAGAGAAAGGGGGATTCTCTCTGACCTCCAGTGTGGGAGAGTAGACACAAATGGGGATAGGGCATCCAACACACAAGACCCGAAGCAGACTGCTGTGACTCCCGATTCCTTCCTTGAGAACGTGCCAGCACCCCAGAAGTGATTATTTTGTGGAGATCAGTGAAAATGAAGCAAAGCCTACTTATTTGGAATTTGCTATTGCAAAGGAGTCAGCCGCTGTGGCTGGGTGTGCAGACCACTCAAAGGAGGCGGAGCAGAGCAAGTCTGCGGAAAGAGAAGGCTGGGTGTGGAGGATGGGCCGTGGGGAGTGGGAGGTGGGCCGCCGGAAGGGGGAGTCTTGTGAGGGACTCAGCATGCACATTGGACTTTCTCTGAGTGGTCCTGAAGTCGGAGCCAAAATGAAGGAAGTTGGGTGTTACTGATCGCGTTCTGCCCACTTGGGGTCGATGGTGGTGGAAGCTGTGGGTGGCTTCCCAGGCCGGTAGCTGCAGAGGTTGAAGGTTCAAGTTTTGCTTCCATGTGTGGTCTGGCCATGTTTCCATGTAGACATTCATCCTCTCGGCTTCCCCACTGCCAAAACAAGGTGAAAATAGTCCCTAGCTCAAAGACTGGAGGGAGAGTTATGTCCCAACCCACTTGTTCTGCCCTGTATGTGATGAGGAAATGAGCACAGATTTCTTGTTCTTGCTAAAAAATTAGATTTCTAGGGGTCCCCTGGTGGACCAGGTCAATCGCCTCCAAAGGACTCAGGCCACAAACCCCTGGGTTCGAGTCCCAGGTCTGTGTGGGGACAACCAGTGTGAATAAGAAATAAAGTGCTTCTTCCTCCTGTCTTCCTGCCTATCTGTTACTACCTTCATTCCTGCCTGCACCTTTTCTTTAAAAACATATACACATGCATGCATGTGCGCATACATACATGCACATATATATACCCACACGCACATGCACATGCATGCATGTCCACGCAAACATACATAATTCAAGCAAAGGGAAGTCACTGGCAGTTGAGAGCCCAGTACCAGGAACCTGACCTGTGTTCCTAATGGACCTCTGTGGGTAGGCCAAGGGGTGACTAGGACTGGGCCGCAGGAGGGATGGAGAGAATTCATCCAGCCATGTGTTGGAGGCAGGCCACAGAGCCGTGGATGGGGGGACTGGGGGAAAGGGAGGAAGGAGCGGTGCGGCCCTGGGTATTGTGACCTCACAAGGAGCCGTGTTGTAAATACTACTGATCACTAGAGTCTCCACCAGGGAGAGGCAGAGGAGAGGGCAGAAAGGAGGAGAGAAGCGAGAAGAGGAAGAAAGCTTCTCACCAGCCCAGGTTTGAAGATGCATGGAATAACTTCTGGTCCACAGTTCCCTGTGCGAAGACGCTGGCTTTTTCATCACCCTCTTCTGAGCTGATGCTCTGATTCAACTCCCACTTAGAAAACCCCTCCCCTCACCTCCCACGGGCCCTCCCTTCCCTTCTCCTGCTGATGGTGGGGGAATGGGCTTCCACGGCCAAACCTCCCTAATTACCTTCACAGCGACTCACAATCCCCGGCTGACTCTCCCGAAAAGGAAAACTCGCCTGCAGATGTGGCCCCAAGCAGGGAGCTGGCCCGCGATTGGCTGGAGATAATTGGGCTGCTGTCTGGGTCCCCGGGAATGGGCTGTTCGGGAACATTAGCTAAGGCCACTGGTGTATGGCTGGGTCGGGCCTGCAGAGACAGAATGAGCCAAGCAGGAGTGCCATGGTCATCAGATGCTCCGCTGGGAGCCAGGCTGCCTGGGTCCCCGGGCACCAGGCGGGGGAGCCTCCATGTCCTGTCTGTCCTGTCTGTTCCCCCGCCCAGAGCCCTCCCCCAGCCTGACCAGCCCCTACACTGACCCCTTTGGGGGTGCATTGCACGGAACATCTTTTTCAAGAAGCACTATCGACCTGGGTTCAATCCCCACATTACTGCCTGACCCAGTCCACTTTCGTGAACCTCCATTTTCTCACCTGCAAAATGGAGAGATGCTACCAGAGGGTTTATTCAAGGAGGAAGAGAAACGAGATACGTGGAAACATCCCTGGAATGTCCAACAACTATTGTCCCCTCCCACCTCTACTGCTGACGGAGCCGTTCTTGAAATGCCTCCCTTACCCAGACACCCAGGTCAAGTCACCTATGTCCGCAGACTCCACCTGGAGATCTGTCCAGCCCCTGCTCTCACCCCCAGCTCCACCCTTCGTGTTACCTCCCAGCTCCCACGAGGTCCTCCTGTCCTGCCAAGAGCCGGCACTGCTCCCTGCACCCGGCACCTGCTGAGCCCTTCCCATGCCTCCCCCAGCTCACCCCTGCATCCACCCCCGGAGGCAGGTGCGTTACTATGCCCACTTTAGAGACGAGGAAATGGGCACAGAGGCGAAAGTGCTTCCCCGAGGTCACCCCATCGAAGTTGGCAGAGCTGGGCTTCGCGTCCCTGGCCCGACTCCAGCGGTCACCTGGGGACCTCCACGTCCCGCCTGCATGATGACGTCCTCTCATCGTGCCCTGAGCGGCCTCTCTGCGCTCCGGCCAGTGAGCCTGATGTCTCGTCCCTACCTGGCTCTTCCCTGATGAGCAGTGCCTCCAAGCGTCTCCCGGAGCCCCTGCTCCTGTGGAGTCCGGTGGGGACCTGTGGGTACGACAGGGCCTTGTGGGAGGCGGGAGGTGCTGTGGAGTGTAGAGTTGGGGATGAGACGGGCTGGGCAGAACTCTAGGTGGAGTCTGCGGACATAGGTGACTTGACCTGGGTGTCTGGGCAAGGGAAGCATTTCAAGAATGGCTCCGTCAGCAGTAGAAGTGGGAGGGGACAATAGTCATTGGATGTTCCAGGGACTCTTCCACACACCTCATCTGAATGGCAGAGGTACCTCCAAACCTGTCCCTCCTAACTGCAGAGCTGTGGTGATTTCTCACCTCCCATCTTGGCTCTGAGGTTTGGACGTGTCTGAGAGGGTTTGCAGCCCCCTACTAACCAGGAGACCTGACATTTCAGATGCCGGACCCCTGAGCGAACCCTCCCTTCCAGCGCAGCAGCTGGTAAGACCACGTACTGCTGAAAGGCGGGTCTGGGCAGGTCCACTCCCAGCAGGGACGCAGGTAAGAAGGATGCGGGTGTCTGCCGCACTGCAGGGGACCAACAATGGCCAGTCGGGAGCCTCCGGAGGCCGCTCGAGCTGGAACCCGGGAACAAGTCTGACTCGAGCACACGAGGGCCAGGAAGGGTCCAGGGGGCAGTGTCCACGGTGGCATTGCACCAGCCTGAGAGCCAGGTCTCCTCCCAACCCCCTGACGTTTCGTTTGCTGGTGGTAAGGCATTTGCAGGCTACTGATGGCAGCAGACAGTGTGCGGATGCAGTTTAGGGCACCAGCCTTGTATCCAAGCTGACAGGGAAAGCTGATCAAGTGGCAGAGCCTCAATTCTGTGACCCAAGAAAAGGGTGGGGTCACCTTAAAGGGATGAAAGGCTTTGCACAAAGTGCTGAGGCCATGGCAGACCCTGTTCTCGGTGACTGGGTCACAATAGCCATGTCCTTGAGATGGCTCAAGGCTTCTTCTCCTGCCTCTTTGACCACCCTGCCCAGCTTCAAGGGCGTGGTCAGCACAGGACATGCAGCTCAGGACCGAAACAGAGTTGATTGCATGCACACGTGTGTAAGTGTGTGTGTGTGCCTGTGTTGCACTAGGTGGAAAGAACACGGATGTAGATGACAGAATGCATGTATATGCGCGCGCACACGCACACAGGTTCAGTCTCAGAAGAGCCCGCGTCCAGAACACTTCTACTTCTCTTACTTTGGGGGTTTCTTAGAGAAACATGACCCTAAGTCCAGTCGGTCTGGGAGGGTTTTTCAGTGACTGCCTTCTTCTCCTTCAGATGTTCAGAGATGACCCCACCGCTGCCAAGACCGGGGTGAGCGGGTGTCGAGAGTGCCGGAGCCCAGCCAGCACCTCCTGAGGGGAGACTGACGAGGAGGGACTTTCTCCGAGAAAAGCAAATCTGTCCTTTCATGTCCCGCCTTCACCAGTGGAGCCCATGCGCGGAGTTGCAATGACTGGCAGCCTTGGAAAACAGGGACAAACCTTTCAAGTTCATTCAAAGTCATCCCCACAACTTCCAGAACGGACTCAATGCCCGGAGCCCCCGTGGGTGTGAGGGCTGTAGGGGCAACGCCCCCGCCGAGCCGGGGGACGGGCAGATGAGCTGGATCCCAGGGGCCCAGCAAGTGGCACCCGGTGCATTCAGTGTCTTCATGACAAGCAGCAGTGTTCCTGGCAGGTTCTAGTGGGTGAAAGGGTCCTGCCCACTAGCGGGGCCGACGTGTGCTGTGGTCCTCTAACTCATCACCCCCGTCTCGATGGCAGTGGGGTCATCTCTGAATATCTGAAGAAGGCAGTGTGCATATATAAGCGTCATCATGCCGTGGACCTTGTTTCTTGGTGTCTGCCTCCATGGGCCTCAGAGAGAGAGGAGGTGTCCACAGTGCTCTCCGGGCAGGCAGCTTGAAGGCCAGCAGAGGGGACCCAGCCAGCCCCCGTTAGCACCCGGGAACTGAAGTCAACTGTCCACCTCCGGGGTCAAGTGGCGTCCTAGGCACAGGGTCGGGGCTCACCAGCGTCCTTGAGAATGGAGCAGAGGTGAGGCAGCTGGGAGAGAGGATTGGACTGGGATACAGCAGAGGTGGGTGAGGAGCTGGCGAGCAGGGCAGAGGGAGCCGCAGCGAAAGAAGCAGGCTGTCCCCACATCCGCGGCCCCGGTCTGGAGCAGCTTCCAGTCAAGGCAGCCTGCGCTCTTCTCTTTCTTCTGACTTATTTCACTTCGCGTGAGCCCCTCCAGTCCCATCCAGGGTGTGGCCAAGGGGACAGTTTCCTCCCACCGAGTATGCAGCCCAGCGTCTCTGTCCGCCATCCATGGGCGGGATGCAGGCGTGTCCATGTCTTGGCTCTTGAGAGCTGTGCTCTGTGGGCTCAGGGTGCAGGTATTTCTTCCCATGAATGTTTTTGTGTCCTCCGGGCATATGCCTAGAGATGAGATAGCTGAATCAAATCGTCACTCGTCTTCCTTTTTGTTGCGGAATCTCCATGCTGTTTTCCAAAGAGGCTGTGTTCACTTACATTCCCACCCACATGCTGGAGGGTTTCTTCTCTCCACACCCCTCCCAGGCTTGTTGCTTCTAGTCTTTTTGATAGAAGCCGTTCTCACCGGAGGGAGGGATACACAAGAACAGACAAGTCTCAGTGAAAGTCACAGGACACAAGACGTGGCTGGGGGAGGGGCATGGGGGGATAGGGGAGGGAAGGAGGAGGGAAAGGTGCGAAGGGTCCGGAGCCCTGGTGGAGGGCGTGTGTGGACCGCTTGGAGACTGGGGTGCGATTTCCACGTCCGAAAATGCATATAGCCGTGGACACAAAATAAATGCTATTTTTAAAATGAAACAGCAATAGCTTTGGGGAGAGGAAACAGGTTACCCAGGAGAGAGCAGACAGTCCCAGCCCCAAAACTGCACTTGAAACTCACCCCTGCTTGAGCCCAGTCGGGGGACCCACCTCTCTCCCACAACCACCACCACCGCCCTTCAAGGTCTGTTCGTTTCCCTGTCTTCCCAGGAATGTGGACTGTGATCCTCTCTGTCTGCTAAGGCACGGTAGCCTGAGGAGGCAGAAGAGAAGGCGTCCGTCTCTCCTGAGCCCTGCGAGATGCCTGTGCATGCCCTGGGGACCCAGCCAGCCCGGAGCCACCTGTGCGCAGGGCCAGCCGCCCCTCTCTGTGGAGGAGGAGGCCAGGGCTTGGGAGGTGAAGGCGCCATGTTGACTCTTTCTTTCACGCCCTCCACGGTACTTACTGAGCACCTGCCTCCTGCCAGGTGACGTCTCCAGGGCAGTGGGTGCATTGGGGGAAGACAGAGGAGTTTATATTCTCCTGGAGGAAGAGAGACAACAAGCAGGAGATAAATCACTAAACAGGATGGTTACAGATTGTGCTAACCGTGGGGAGGGTGGGGGTGACAACAGAGGTACAGGGCAGGAACGCTGCTGGCACAGGGTGTCCCCTCTGCAGAGACGGGTATGCTGCAAAGGAGCCGAGTGTCCAGGTGGTAGGCAAGACCATTCTGACCTGTGCAAAGGCCCTGGGGCAGAATGAGCTCATCTTCGGGATACCAATATTCAAATAAACATCCCTACCTGGAGCTGGAGCTGCAATGAGGGTTTTCTGCAGCAATCCCGGCTGCTTGTCACTCGACAGGTGTGGGAGCAGGGCCTGCAATCAGCAAGCATCCAGCCAGTTACCGTCAGAACACGGTCACTTGCATCTTGATGCGTTGCATGCACATCCAGCGTGTCTGTGTCCGCAGCTGGACGGCCAGGAGTCTGAGAACCCAGAGCAGCGCACCGCGGCCCTGCGGGGAACTCCGCGCAGGCGCACGAAGGGGGCTCACCGACCCCCGTCCCTGTCTGCGTCCTGGAGCAGGTGCAGAGTTAAGGCCGCTCACCCAGGGAATCGACGAGGAGACCGCGTTCTTGGGGTGCTCTGTTTGCTCCGTGAGACCCGGAGGGGAAAGGCCCAGCTTCGGTATCAGGGAAACCCCAATCGAAGCCCAGCACCCCCATTCGTGTCTGGGTCATTTGGGGCTCAGGACACATCAGAGCCTCAGTGCCCTCACCGGGGAAGCGGGCATGAGATCGTGTGGGAAAACCCCAAACCCGGTGACTGTCCCCCTGTTAAATCTGTGCCCAGATTTAAAAAACAAAGGAATCGTGAGATTCTGCGGGGACCCGGTGCCCCCTTTCAGCGCCTCTGGGTGCCGCGTGTTGGCCCTCACACAATACCACCCCGGAGGCTCCAGCTCTGTCGCAGTTCACAGGACGGGACTGGGCCCAGAGAGGGTGAGTAACTTGCCTCAGTCACACAGCTGTAAGCAGCTCAGACGCAGGGCGACTCCACATCCCCTGCCTGATCCTGTCTCTCTCCAGGAAGGGCTGAGGGTCTGTGAGTGCTTTTTCAGCAGGTTATTATTTCCCTTTCCCGTCACTTGGATATCTGCTGAGTCTCATGTTTCTGGTAGGAACGGGCTCTCCAAAAATGCACACCACACACTTTCCCTTTGAAGAAATCCCTCCATTCTGATCAGGGAGGAAGGCGCGTCTCCTTCAACTCGCGCCCCCCTGCCAGATGCCCCACGCAGCTCCAGTTAACAGACAGCCACGCCCTGCTCCCCTTCTGAGCTGCTCCCGTACAAGGCAGTCACAGCAGCCCACCTGCCCCTTCCGCCAGCCCTCCAGAAGGAAGCCAGACCACAGGAGGTGCTTCATCCGGAGAGCACGGGTCTCAGCAGGTCAGAGGTCCCACAATGAGAGGACAGCCCGGCGTTTCCATCGCAGCGAGGTGGTAGGTCTGCCCTGCCAGCTGTCAACGTGATTTACGAAATAATTTAAAAATGCATGAGCCTTCTTCTCTATAAAGCATGAAGGTGCTAAGTTAACTTCTAAATATTTTATGGCCCAAGGTGAGCTGTTTGCCTTGCAACCATCACTCAGAGCCCCCGGGGCCCCTCCCGATCAAACATGCAGGTGCTCTTGGGCTGGGGAGCAGGTGGGGGGGGTGCGGGGTTGGCACTCCTTGACCTCCGGTCATCTGAGTGATGCTTTAGTCACCACCTTCCTGGAAAAGTGCTGGGGTGGACCCCCAGCCCCACCCCGCACCAGACCCGAGATGCCTGGTGCTCTGAACTCAGCAGGAAAACCTTGGACACTGAGGGACTCCCGGGCAAGGTCTCTGGAAGGCGCAGGAGAATGTGGGGGTGGGGGTGAAAAGAGAAGGCTTCAAATAAGCACTTTAGAGAACAAAACAGCAACCGCCCGGCATCTATGCAACCTGGAGGAGACTGCAGCAGGCCAGGGTGAGCAGATCCAGGCCGTCTAGCCCGCACATGGACGGGATCCACCCTTGGAGCTGCTCTCCTGTCACTGAAGAAGTGAGGTGAGGCTGTTGGTTGAAGGGAGTCGCGTGGCCACGTAGGGAGGTAGACTGGGATGGGTTGTCATGTCCCCTCGGAGGAACTGAGTCCCAGTGTCTGGAAAGAGTTGCCCAGGAACCCGCATTTATCATTAACATGCAAGGGGTACTAAAGCTTGACCACGGCTGACCTGTCTGAACCTTGGAAATTTTAAAGGAGAACTTTTTTAAAAAGCTGATGTCCTGAGCTCACCTTCCCCGACCCGGCCCCTGATGTAATCGGTGAACGAGGTGACTGAGGCATGAAAACTTTAAAAGGTGATTCTATACACCAGCCCAGGTTGGCCACCCCTGAGCTAGAGGAGCCCTAGGTGCTTAGACTGATCAGTGTCCGCAGTCCCCTGGAACGTCCCTACGTGATGGAAAGCTCGTCACTTCACCAGGTCCTTCACCGGTTACTGATCGTTCTGATCATCAGGCCTTAGTCCTGCAACTGAGCTGCACTTTCCTCCGTGGCAGTTCCTCTTGCTGCTCCTAGATGTCTGCAGAGTTGATGAAATTTGCTTTGGCTTTGTCCTGCCACATCCTTCTCCTTCCCTGGTCCCCTTACCTCTTGCCTACGTTCTTAATGGAGCCAACCCCCTAATCTCTCTCCCTCCATGAAACCTGCTCTCAAGAAGGTGTCTGAAATGAGCCAAGTACACATTAGCATGAGATCTGTCAACTGAGGAGGCAGTATTAGATGTCAGAGACCAGCCCACCTGGCTCCACCCCTGTAGGACGCTGGACAAGACTTTTTCATCCCTTGGGGCTCAGAGTTCCCATCCTTAAAACTAGAGGCGTTGGGTTAAACTGGTTCTTATGACTAGTCTGGTTGCCATCATCTAGTCTGGGAAAGGATTGAGGATGATAAGATTAATGGTTAATGTAGCCTGTCAGTGGAGGGAGAATGAAAGAAGGAAGGAAGGAAGGGAGAAGGGAAGGAGGGAGAAAAGGAAGAAGAGAAGAAGGGAAAGAGGGAAAAGGAGAGGAATGGAGGAAGGTAGAGTGAAAGGGAGAGAGGAAAGGAAGGAAGAAAGGAAGAGAGAGAAGGAGGGAGGGAGAGAAGGAGGGAGGAAGAAAAAAGAAGGAAGGAGGGAAGGAAGGAAGGGAGGACAGAAGAAAAGAGAAGGAAGGAGGGAGAAAAGAAAGAAGAGAAAAAGGGAAAGAGGGAAGAGGAGAGGAATGAAGGAAGGTAGAGTGAAAGGGAGGGAGGAAAGGAAGGAAGAAAGGAAGAGAGGGAAGGAGGGAAAGAGGAAGGGAGGAAGGAAAAAGAAGGAAGGCGGGAAGGAAGGAAGGGAGGACAGAAGGAAAGAGAAGGAAGGAAGGGAAGGAAGGAAGGGAAGGAAGGAAGGGAAGGAAGGAAGGGAAGGAAGGAAGGGAAGGAGGGAGGAAGGAAAGAGAAGGAGGGAGGGAAAGAAGGAAGGGAGGGACTGAGGGAGGGAGGGAAGGAAGGACCACTGGAGCCCTTTGAGAACTTTCTAAAGCATCAAGCAAAATATTTTGAAAATGTAGACAACTCTCCTCTTTATGTAGTTACTTATTACACAGTGCTGGTGCGCTGTTTGAATCCCAAATTGCATGCTAATGGCCTAATTCATAAACCATTGACATTCTTTATGAGTCCTCAGCATTCAGAAATGAAGAATTTGTGTTCAAACTATAATTTGCATTGCAAAATTCAATAATTTAGCTTCTCATATTCATTAATGCCTAAAACCACAAACATAACTTACCCCATTCCGACTCCCTCTTCAGGACACTGGGGAAAGAAGCGTTTCAGCCGGGAAATCCACTACTGCTTTTTATGGCCAAGTTTGGAACCATTTTCAGAGTTATCGCAAGGGGAAGCTATGCTGTTTCTCCTAAAGGAATGGGCACAGAAGGAACCTGCCACAGGAGGAAAGTGGAGTTAAAGGGCCTCCCACATGCATGTTTATTTAATCTCAGGAGCCCCATCTGAGACTCAAATCCCTGCCGAAGGAGGTATCCCAGTTCCGGTGAAACAGCAGAAATTTCAGGCCTTTGATCAATGTAGCGTTCAGGTGAATAGTCCATGGGGCACTCAGAAATGCTGTCTCAGATTGCTCGTGGAAAGGGCTACAAAACAGTCTGTGAACGAGAGGTGGGGACCTCCCCTTTGCAGACGTCTCTGCCGTGAATTAGGAACGGCCTCAGCTATATGGCGGATCACGTTGGACTTCCAGCATGACTGGCTTTTTTCGCGTCACAGTGAAGGCAGGCACTGAGAAATTGTTGGAAGAGAGAGAGGGGGGTTCCTTGTGGAAGTCAGTGGGAGCGTGGGGCTGCTTCAGGCGCCCCTTCGGAACAGGTCTGATGAGATAGTGGGGCCTGTCTCGATGTGAGGGGTTTGATTGGAATGAGAGTCTTATTTTGAAACCATATGCTGGATTAAACCAGAACCTTTCAGAACCCAGACCTGAGTGTTAGGACAAAGACACTGAACAAACATTATTCCTGGAGTCAGAAGTCCTGCATTTGAATTCTCACTCTGCCTCCGACCTGCTGTGTGAGCTTGTCCAAGCCGCGGATTCTCTCGGGCACTTGTAAAGAGTCAGGCAGGCCATAATCCCTGAAAACTCTCCCTGAAGACATTAGGGCTTCAGGATCTGACCTTAATATCATGACCAAAATTGGACACGAGTCCCTCCTCTTTGGGTATGTTTGCTACCCAGAATCGGTCCTCTGAACCCTAGAAGGTCCAAGACCCAAGTCCTTTACTAGCCTGCCCAGCGGTCCATTGAAAGGAGCCGCATGCATCTCATTCAGCACTGGAATCCCAGCAACAGACTGTGCGTCGTCAGGACTGGAGAAGTGACCTGTCATTCATTCCCAGATGTGTCTGAACACTGGCATTGGGATAGGCTGCATTCTAGGCAGGAAGCATAGCATGATGAGCAGCAGAAATAAAATCTCCGCCTTTATGGAGCATGTATTAGAGGAAGAGACAAATGATAAGCAAGTAAAGCACACATAAGTAAACGAAGAAGTAAGTCCAAATGGCGACTAGAGCCAATGAAGTCTGGCTGAAACGGGCTACTTAAATTCAATGTCCTATCTGACATTCGAGGGAGAATCCAAGTTAAGATAGAGATGACCAGAAGGAAAAAGCCATGAGAAGACATGGAGGCCGAGCATCCTGGAACAAGGGCGCAGCAAGTGTGGCAGAATCATGCTCTGTGTGTTCATGAACAATGAGCAAAATCCACGTGGGTGGGGTACTGTGAGCGAGAGGCCATGAGTAGACGAGATGACCAGAGAAGTGGAAGCGGTTAGGACTTTCGTCTATGTGTGATAGGAAATTCTGGAAAGTTCTCAGCAGGTAAGTGGCTCAATCTGGTCCATAGCTCTAAAGGTCCCACTGGATGCTTCCTGGGCAATCGAATGGCTAGATGACTAGAGTACAAAAGACTCACTCTATGTGCTTTGGAAGAGTCATCCTTAGGAAGGTAAAGCCCATCCAGGAGAAGGACACCACCAGGCGTTCGGGAAATTGATGTGACCCGTGCTATGGTGCCATCGGACTGGGAAGTCATCCCGCCCGCAGGATGCCAGCAGCACATCGTGAAGGCTGAAGAGGCTCTCTGCGGAGACGACGCCACTTCCTCCGCCGTCCCTGCAGAGTCAGCAGCCTCGTCAGCAAATCTAACATATTTATTGCGCACATTTGAAAGGCCACAGTGCTACATCACCAGGTTCTGCCCAGATGAGGACAAGGGCCCTCAGCGCCAGTGACTGGTATGAGGACGCGGAGGACAAGATTGCAGACAATTAATCTGTGCAAATGGAACTCTTCAAAGGGGACTGAAGGGCTCACTTCAGTGCCAGAGACAAACCAGCCCGTAATGACCACCATTAAAATTTAATGCAATTTGCTTATCTTTGTAAAATGGAATTCTTCATGTCCTTTATGGCGATCACGAATTCTCCAGGGGAAATGTGCAGATGGTGGGGTAGAGGGCAGAGGGCAGCTCTGAGGGTGAATCTTGAGCCACTTTCTGGAGAGAGGGTCTCCTCCAAGGCATCCGCATCCACAGAAGGTCCTGTCTTGCTCCATCACTGCTTTCCCTGGGGGGAGATGGACCATATATATGGAGCTATCTTCTTGGTGGGGGATTGAACACAGAGGCGTGGGTGAGACACCTGAGCGCTCTGGTAGCTGCCACTGACCTGGGCAAACCCTGAGTCTTCTCTAAGTCTCAGGATTCTGGATTATAAGCTGGGGGTGGGTGGAAACTCTCCTAACCTTCCCATAAAAAGGTGGTAGGCTCGTCTCTGTCCCGTTGGGTTCTTGGGAAGATTAGACAGGATAAAGTGAGACCAATCCAGCAGAGAGCTGCTCTCATTATCATCACCATCTTCGGGGAATGTGGTCCTCGGGTCGGGATTTGTCTTGGATCTGGCGCTGGTGCAGAGATGGTTGGAAAGGGGGACGTTGGCAGAGAGGGGAAGAGTAGCTGGGAAATCTCACCATTTAGATGTCTGCACTGTATAATCCCGGAGCCTCCCCTGCCTCCATGTACCCAGTCAGTACGCTGGAGATCCTCTTAGACCTGCCACTTCATCCGCATTGTTTCTAAACAAAGTGCCATCGCAGATATGAAGGCATGAAAAGGATTTAGAAATCTTTCTATAAATACAAGGTGTTCATGGTTGTTGTTTATGATTTGGATTCCTCCATCCCTGAGATAGCAGATACATCAAAGAAATGTCAAGTCAGAGTGAAACATGGCTTTCCAGGAGCCAGAGTACAGCGTTTCGTCGGGACTTTTTTTTTTCCTTTTCGCCATCATTGCTGAAAGACATTTGAAGTGAAGTTAATAATTGAAACTCAATGAATAATTGCAGTTTGGGGTCCATGGCACAATCATAATTGCCAGTTTATTACTTTTTTAATATATTTGCCAAATATTAATAATATTGAAATAATGCGAGAAGATCCTGGGAAATAAATGAAATATATCATTTGTCAAGGAAAACGGATTTCCAAACTGTAGGCACTGCTCTTAGGAGTTCCGCGATGAATGCAGCCTTGTACGGAATCCTTCATCATCAGGACATCACCTGCAGATTTCAGAGCCTGCAAAATCCTCATCAGGTTCAAGACAAGCAAAAGCAGATGGTTCACAGCACGGACAGTCGTGCCATCCTGTCTGCACTCTTGGCAGGGGCAGAACCGGTGCAAAGACAGTCCCAGAGCCAGAAATGAGAACACCCAGCCTTAGTCCCTGGCTCCCAGTGGGATCTGGGACAAGTCCCTTTCCCTAGTCATGGTCCTCACTATAAAATGAAAGGCAAAATCAATACAAATAGGGTGAAGGGGTTGGATAGAGTTTAAATCCTAACTCTTTCATCTCTAAAAAGCCACGTCTTTATTTTGTTTTTCAGCCCCCTGGGACGGCAGGTTTCAAAAGCACTTCATATAATCATTCAAACGGGACGGAACACCATCCTTGTTATTTACCCAGGACGCCGTGTGGGGACCAAGCATCATCACCTGTAAAGTGAGAAAGTGATGGAGACAAAGACTTTCAGCCGGGGGGGGGCGGAATCTCTGTGTCCATGAACCGGGCATGGCAATAGGGTCCCAGCTCATTTATCTCCCAAGTCAGCCCCATTAACTGAGTCTGGAAATGAGTCTCGTCCTCCTCTGAAAAAGCCGTTCTCGCACCTCCAAATGGTCTTGCTTTTATCTGCCGCCACATCTGCGGCCTCTCCCTTGTACATGCCTGGGACCTCTGCCCCTTTCTTGTCCTGTTTCCCCCTGCTGGGTGGACACATCTGCCCATCGCTGCACTGGGAAAGCAAATAACTCGTCCAGGCTCCCAGGTGCATTGCTGGAGACGGAGGGTCCCTGGAGTCACGCTCACCCCCTTCTGATTTAGATAAGACTCTGGATTTTAGATGTCGGAGTCGATGCTGGATTGAGTTCCGATTTGGGGGTGGCAGGAGAATAATCTATGTATTTGGCAGATGACAAGGATGTGGACGGGGGAGATGGCAGAGCTGCAATGTAGAGAATAGATATTGCTGCCCCCTCCAAAAGCCCTGTGCTGAAACCCTGCCCCCATAAGACAGTGTCAGGAGGACCCTGGGGAAGGGATTCGGTCACGAGGGTGAATGCAACGGGTTCCCTAGACACTCGGCCCCACAGAGCTCCCTGTCGCTCTGTCCCTAGGTGAGGACACAGCCAGCAGACGGCATCTGGGAACCAGGAAATGCCCTCAGCAGACGGTCTGCCGGCCCTGACGTCGGACCTCCGAGCTGTGGGCAGTGCCTTCCTGTTTAGAAGCCAAGTGACCAAACCGGACGAGCCACAATGCTGCTGTTTTAATGAGCGTTCTTCCCAGTTCCTGGAGCTCCGTGCGCACATGCAGATGAGATTTTGCACACACGGTAATGCGGCTGCCAGGAGCATCGGGTTTTCCATCGCTCTGTGGTCTGCCGTTTCCAGCAAAGCCTGCAGACGTTTCCACTATATTGACTGTGACTGACTCGCCACTGGCGTCCACACGGCTGTCAAAACGCCACTGGAAGAACAAGAAAGGTTTTTGTGTGCTGATAGGAAACCTCTCCAGGACCGGCCATAAATGTAAACAGTCAGGTTGTAACACTATTTGCTGCTGTTTGCGTCTATCAAGCTGGGAGGGAGGACAGGAAAGAAGAGAGAGAGGGAAGGGGAAAGAATACACAATCCTGTTTGCTCTAGAGGTGCCAGCTATCTCTCGGGAGGACTAGTGGGCAGCAAGACCAGCAGGAGAAAGGCTTTGCGTTCACAGTCTATTGCATCTGTGGAATTTTGGACCATATGATGCATGAATCACATGCGTGCTGTGTTATGTCTTGTACACATGCCCTGTCAAAATTTTAATAGCACAGATAAATTTGTGTTGTATCTAAATGATCATATTTTTAAGGAAAACTGCAGGCAGGAATGAAGGCAAGCAGGCAGGAAGAGAGAGAGGAGGAAGAAACATCTTTATTTCGTTACTTAGTTGTTCACACTGGTTATTTCCCCCCAGACCCAGGACTCAACCCCAGGGCTATGTGGCCTGCGCTCCTTTGGAGGCGATTGATTGACTCAACCGCTGCTCCACCAGGGTGCGCCTAAATGATATATTTTTTAAAGGAAAAGTGCAGGCAGGATTCAAGGCAAGCAGGCAGGCAGGCAGGAGGAGAGAGGAGGATGAAGCTTTTTGTCTTTATTTAGTTGTCCATCTTGGTCCTGGTCCTCGGGATGCGTGGACGGCATGTCAGCTAGAGGCAGCTGCCCAAACCGCTCCGCCACCGCGTTGTGCCTAAATGATACCATTTACAACATGTGTATTTGTGACATTAAAACATAGTTCATCACCATATCCCTAGTCCCCTTCCAAGTACCAGAGTTCATGAATATCTAATGAACGACTTAATGCCTACATAAATGAATATATTGAGTGTTAAAATGCCCGTGTTTTTGAGCTGTGATGGTTTTCACTGACATTGCCCAGTCTGGGTTTTGTCACTGTCTGGGCACCACCAGAAGAGCGTGTCACCTGTGCAGACAGTTCGCTCGTCTCTAACATGGGGGTGACGGTGAATCCATCGAGCTCGTTGGACTGTTACCAGTCTTGAGAACAAGCCTGGCAGACGATCAGCACTCAGAACACCGCAGCTGCCATTCCCGGCGCCACCCATTCCTGGCACCACCCTCTGCAAGCTTAGGGGTTGAGGAACGATTCCAAAAAGGACTAGGAGGCACGGGCGTGGATAAGGATGGACCTAGCACACCCGGAGCGTCAAAAGGCCGGGAGATGATCACTCGTCCAGGCCACGTTCACACACCCCACACTGGGCTTGCGAACCAGTGTCCAGCGGAGATGGTCACATCCCTGCCCCCTGGAGGGGGGGTGTCCGGCGAGAGGTACGGTTGTGTCCCCACAGATAAATATCAAGTGCTACAGTGACACGAGCTACAGAGGAAGGTGCAGGATGTCTCTGGTGATGAGAGCAGGAGATCTGAGCTCAAGAGAGGAGTCCGTTTATTTTTTTCATCTATTTGTATTTAATTTAGTTCATTTGTTTGCTGGGTTTCTCTGCACACATGTGAGCAAAATCATGCCATGTCTGTCTCTCTCTGGTTCTTCTCACTCTGAATCATTCCCTCAGGTCCATCCATGCCGCTTCAAATGGCGGGGTTATGCTTTCTGGCAGCTGCATAGTATTCCACTGTGTGCAGAGACCACATCTCCTTTAGCCACTCATTCAGGTGGGCATTTAGCTTGTTCCCAGCTCTTGACTATTGTCAATAATCCTGCGATGAATATGGGGGAGGGGGGGGTGGTGCATCTCTGTGAATAAATGTTGTTGTGTTTCAAAATAGACTTCAAAACAATAAGCTAAATGAAGCAACAAACTTTAAGCAAGAAAGCAGACCAGAGTGCAAGAGGTGGGGAGAGTTGGGGCAGGGCCAAACTGGGGGAAAGGGGTGAAATGTAGAGTGAAGGGGAAAAGGAAACAGCGGGGAACTGACTGCTACACACGGATGGAAACTTGCTCTCACGTAGACCGCGGGCTTCTTGCAATAATGTCAGTGTAAACAGAGAGGCGTCGGGACAGGCTTCCTGGCAGTGCTGTCTGAGCCGGTCGGAGGGATGACAGACTTACCTGGATGTGCAGACGCAGGGCCTGTGGCAGGAGGGAGCCCTGTGCACCCAGGGCTGGAAGACACCCCACGAGGCGGGGCGGGAGCAGGGAGGCCAGGGCTGAGGCCAGGCCAGGCTGTGACGGGGCCTGACGATAATAACTGCAACTATTACGCAGCAGCTTTGACTAATCGCTGACAGCACTCCAAGCACGGCCCCAGGCAAATCACAGTGCCTCGTCTACGCCCAGAGCCTTAGCCCTACGTTGGCATGATTGTCTCCACGTTACAAAGGAACGAGCGGGCCGGAGAAAGCTGATGTGGTCACCTGGAACGTGAACCGGTCAGGATCCACGGCCCAGGCAGTCTGAGACTCAGCCCCCAACACAAGCAAACAGGCACAGTGAGATGAGTCTTCCGATGTAATCATGACAGGACCAGAGACATAACCCAGGCCATCCCGGGCGATGCTGGATTGCAACGCGGGGTTCGGAAAATGAAAGGACTGTGTATATGATGACCATCGAGAGACCAGAGACAACGGAACTGACCCTGGGGGCCTCAGGGAGGCGAAAGCTCTGAGCCTAAGCAAAGGGCTGCTTTCTCAAACCAAGTCCCCCCTCGACTACCCCCCCGGGAGCCCCATTCCACCAGACCCACATCTTAAGTATATTTGACACTGCAAAAAATAATTAATTGTGTCAGTTTTATTAATGTTTTAAACTATAAATTAAAAATGTGACAAATGAATGAGAAACAGCAGTCTGTTTTAATGAAAATTTCATACTCTCCATCAATAAATCAGAGACCAAAGAGAATCTAACATGAGTCACAATATTTCTTGCCTGTCAACGTAGGGGTTACTGAAGTCTGCCAGAGTTAACTTGGGAGAAGAGTTCCTCTGGGGAACTTGGAAGAGTTTGGAGTTTGGTAGGACCTAAAAGGCCAGGCGTCGGAGGGGACGCTGGACCCAGGGAGATGGCTTGGAGAGACTGATATGATGCCCCTGCTGGGTGCTTCTGCTGGGACTAGTGTCTGGGGAAAAGCTCCTGACATTAAGTCTAAGTACAGTGAGATGTTAGCTTTTCCCAGCAGGAGGAGTCACCCACGCCCACTCTTGCTTGGGGAGGTGTCAGGGACTGTCCAGGACAAGCATCAAGGAGAAGGAGAAGCCACCCATCTCCTCTCCATCACCCTTTGCTTTTCCCGGGGCTCTGCTCCAAATTTAAAGCCCATCCCCCAAACTTATCACCCAAAACCCCTAATAGGATTTTGTTTCCTATTTTTTGAAGGAATCAGTAGCCTGATCTCCATCCCGGTAGCACTAAGCCAGTTTCCTGTAGCTCGTGTTTCTAAAGAAATCCAGAGAAGGAGAGCCTTTATGGTCTCCCTGGGTCCTCCGCACTCGTTTTTCCTCCCCGAGTCTATCCCTTGCTTCAGTTGTCTTGAAAATCCACCACACTTGATTTGGGGTCTTCAAAGGATTGTGTTCGTTCACTAGGACCTGGATCAACAGCTGGAGGAGTCTATGTACCTAAGAATGACTTGGGCAGGAGTCACAGGTCCCTGGGATGGGATTTATAAATGCTGGTTCTGCAGACAGAGGGAGGGATACGGAGTGTGTCCTGTGCCCAAACATCCCCAGGGGTTCTGGTGCACATCCTTACTGAACACATTTCAGCAGCACCCAGGTGAATGAGCCTCAGACACAGCACGAATCGGGGAGCCTGGGACCTCCGGAGGGCCTGGCAGGAGTCCAGTCAACTCCCTGCCCCCAGCTCTGTCACCTCCTCCACCTCCTTCTCTGGAGCTGAGCAAACCCAGTCTGCTGAGGCCAGATTGAAATGCCAGAATGTATGGAGATTAATCACAGAATAATACAAACTGCCGCTTATCATCGCCCATATATTTGACATAATTACCCTACAAGCAACATGAAAATGTTCTACTGTAATAACTCCCAGCCAGAAGAAAAAGCAGCGTTGCTGATAACATGAAAATAGAGAAGACTACAGAATAGAGCCTTTCGAAAACTTTTAATTAATTTTCCCCCTTTCAGCATAATTGATGTCAGTTCAGGCTTCGATGTTTTCAAAGTGCTTGGCCTCATAGCAAGAGAAATATGGGGCCAGTGCGGGGGAACACAGAGCAAAGGTGGGCTCGGTGCGGACGGAGGAGCGACAGGGAGCATTCCTGCCCCTGTGGACACATCACTTAGATTGCCCACTTCCCCCTGAAAGTTCGTTCATAGCTTCCCATGTCCTGCCCCACGGAACCTGGAGACCAAGGTCCTTTGGTGTCATTCAGGATCCTCCTGGTGGGGCTCACGCTTCCTCGCCTGGCCAGTTTCGCCTCCCGCCCCTCCCACCCGCGTCATCTCCCACTGCAGGCCATTTCTCCCCAGCCCCCTCGTCTTTGGGCCTCTGTAACAAAGCACCCAGACTGAGTGGCTGGCAAACCACAGAAAACTCTCTCTCACAGTTCTGAAGGCTGGAAGTCCAAGGTCAAGTGTGGCACGGCCAGATTCTGGTAAATGAGGGTCCTCAGGATATAGATGGCAACCTTCCCATTTGTTCTGGGGCAGCGTGTGAGAACGCCCTCTGGGGTTCCTTCTATCAGTGCTAACTCCATCCATGGGGGCTCCACTCCCGTGATCTAAGTATCCCCTCGTCCCCCACCTGCTTATGCCACCGCACTGGGTTAGAACTCCGACATAGGAATTTGAGGGGACACAAACATTCCATGCAGTGCATCTTCATTTTTTCAGACCTTTGCACCTGGTATTTAGACCGTTTGGACACCCCTCCCTGGCCATGGCCTCATCTAGTCAACCCAACTCACCCTTCCAAGCTCAGCTGAGATGTCATCCCCTCCCAGACCTCCACTCCAACCACCATGGTTTCTACCCCCATTTCCCAAAATCCCTCTCCCCTCTCTCTCAAAGAACTTAGGAGCCTAAATTGCGTGAGTACATCTATGTCATTCTTCCACCAAAACAGGCACACATCTTACTCATTTCTACACCCACAAGCTATTTCAGAGGGTGTTTAGAAAGCGAACAAATAAATATTCTCCATAGCTACCAGAGGGAGCTAACACTTCACGACACCCACTGCATAGGGCCCTCTACTGTATGAAACCCCACCTCTCTCTTAACGAACCACTAGGATTTATCAGTCAAATCAACTCATAGAAGTCAGCATTTCCTCTTTTTCCCTAGACTGCCAGGCAGCTCAGTTTCATGCTTAACCACCACAACAGTTTAGTCTAGGTGTTTGCTGATTATCTTTCATTTTTTTCTTCTCATTTTCTATTTCCAGTCACTGGTCCATGGTTCCATTTGATCCACTATTGATACTGAGAATGGCTTCATCTAGCTGGGCTGCAGAGAATACGTAAAGGATCTAAGCTCTGATGCTTGCTAGAGTTCTGACCTAACAGGCAAGCCCAACTTTCAGATAACTAGCATATTTAAAATGTTAAAACTCAGCAGGTATTTATTGGGCATTAGCTCTGAGCCAAATATGAAAGTAGGTCCTGTGCATGCAGAGAAGGAAAAAATAGTCTCCTCACTCAAGGGATTCATTGTTCTCTAGGAAGCTGACGTGATTATAGCCCAGTGTGGATGTCTGGTCTGATGCCATGGACGTAGAGAAAGGAAACCATGGGAATTCCCGGGGAAGTTAGGGAGCGGCCTCTGGACGGGGCGATGTTCAAACAGGGTTTCAGCGTATCCATAGGAGTTCACCTGTGGAAAAACTGTATAATGAACATCAAGAACATGAAACAATTGGTTATTGCTAAGGATCACATATGAGTATGGGGTTGGTGAATGACCAGCCTGTCAGGAAAAGGAAGGTTAGGTCATGAAACACACAGGGGCAGACATTCCTGCCAAGTTTGGGTCCCTCCTACATGCCCAGACTCTAACCGTTTAGCCTCTGGGGACCCCATTTCAATGTTCAGAAATTTCACAGCAATCGTCGGGGCACAAATTGCCTGAGAAAACACATTACGACCAAAGTTATGGTAAGTTCAGTGATGTATTTAAATTAATTTGTACTTCGTTCAGCCCAATCAAATCTACAGACATTTGAAAAATAGCTGCACCCAGCCAAACAGGCTCTGCTCTCCTCACAGAGATAAATAAAACACGATGTGTCTATGGCAGGCTGAGTCACTTCTCCTAACATCCTGCAGTGGGAGGCTCAGCACTGAAATGCAGTCTGAGCTTTATCTGCTTCCCAGCGGTGCCAGCTCATGGGCTGTTAATATTGCAGCGTTTCATTGTAATTAGGCCCGTGCTGTGCCTTTCTCTTCTTTTGTCAACCTTCTCTATCAAACACCTATCAGTGCTGCACTGCACTCCGATGAGTGCACCTGAACGGGTGACCCTCCAGTCGCCTGTACTTCACAGTCACCCCGAGGGCTTGTTGACACACGGCTACATAGTAGGTATGGGGCGGGGCCTCAGAATTTGCACCCGAACGGATGCCCAGGTGATGCTGAGGCTGCCTGACCAGGGACCACACTTTGAGAACTGCTGACTCACGTTTTGTCCTTGAGTCAAAATTTGTCTATGACTCATGGATTTCCTACATATTTTTACCATTGCTAAAATTTTCAAGCCCCCGATTCCATAAAGAAACTCTCCAAAAACAGAAAATAAAGCAAGAAATAAATGTCCGGGGATGCATGCAATCTTTATCAGCACTTTTATGTTTAAGATGAATGTATACACATGATAAGAACTTGTACTTTGTCTCACACTCTCAGGTCAACAAATGCATCTGACGGGCATTGTCTTGTCAACTGTCAGCAAATGCAAACGTGTATTAATTCAGAGCCAAGACGAGGGGGTGATCACTCCACACTGATACAGTCGTCAGGAGAAACTCTGTGCAAAGAGACTGTGCCCAGATCAGATACACAAATTGTGAATTCACGAATTCAGACCCACGATCTGCAGCCATCAGCCCAGGAAACCAACCCCAGCCTGCCGGAACCAGCCCAGGAACCCAAACGTCTGTAATAATTACTCCCTTGGCCACAGAACTCAAGGAATAACTATGAACCTCCCTGATCTTTGCCCCTTCTGCCAACTTGGAGCCAAACAGAGACAGTCAAGTACCCAGCCCTCACTGATCAAATCAGATGCCCCACTTTCTTGTTTGAAAGGAAAGGTGCAGGCAGAAATGAAGGTGAACAGGCAAGGAGGCAGGAAGAGAGAGGAGGAAGATGCACCTGTTTCTTATCTAATTGTTCATCCTGGTCGTGGCCCCAGCCCTGGGACGCGAACCTGGGTCCTCGGATGTAGGTGGGCTGTGCTTTACTGGAGGCAGAGACCTAACGACTACTCCACCAGGGTGCGCCAAGAATGCCCCAGTTTTATTAGCCCACGTCTAGTCGGCTTTCCATGCCAACAGCCTCCACTCAGGACTCTGCTCTTTCTTCTACTACAGACGTTCCCTCTCCTCTGCCTTGACTCAGTGAGTCGGCCACCATGTGTGTGTCCTGGGAAGCTCTGAATAAACGGCCTTTGCTTCTTCTCACTTGGTTGGTCTTTATTTATTTCCACAGTGAGCTGCAGGCACCAGAGGGAAACACCATCAAATGGGCCCCAGGGATATGTCTCCAAGAATGTTCGTGAAAGGACTCCCAGGCACAGGACTCATTCGGCTCCTTATCTGGTCTCCACAGATGGTTGACGCCTATAATGACACTGAAGGACCTCGTGGCCTGCGGAATGGCAGCTACTGCTGCCACCATCGGGGAGCCCTGTGGGCATGTTCCTGCCGACAGGTGTGGTGACCTGAGCAGTGTGTGGAGGTTGGGGTGTAGGAGGGACGGGACTGACCAGCCAGGACTTCGCCGAGGGTTTCAACGAGCGCTCTAGACACACCGTCTCTACCTTTCCTTGACCTGACGTGCGTTTCCGCCTCCCTGGGAGAGCCCAACGTTCCTCCTGAATGCACTGGCTGGTGCTGCTTTCCTTCAGGTCCTCAGGGACCTCCAGTGATCTCCAGGCCGCCATCATGGTGACTTAATGAGCGTGACAGACTTTCCCTGAGAGCCAAGGTCAAGTTCAGAGCTGAGCTCCCACTTGGTGGCGGAGGGTGGGGCCCACCGTTCCTTTGCTGGGCCCCTGGCCAGCCCGGCTGACCTCCCACAGCGGGACGTGCTGGAGCCGGGAAAGTGTGCCCAGATTGGGTGCGTCGAACCCAGGAACAAGACTGCAGCCAGAACGCTGGGGAAGGCTGTTCCTTGATTTCCCCAGGAAGGAGACTGGCAAATCCCACAGCCCCGCAGCGGCGGCGGAGGAGGCCCCAGAAAAAAACACCTTCAAAGAGGTAAGTCTGCAGCCCTGAGCTCCATCCCAGGGCTTACAACCGGGAGATACTAACCGCCCCTTTCTGTCAAAGCACACACGCTGGGCTCTGTCTTTTCAGATTTTCATGGAACCAGGCCATCTACAGCACTGGGCGGTGTCCAGACCCAGAGCCAACTCCACCCTCGATGGCGCACACTTGTTTGGGTGCGACTCCGAGTCCTGGGGTCCACACTCCAAACCCCAGCCCGCGCACTACTCAGCATCTCCTCCCGCGGGGTCCAGGCGACCCCGCCCCAGGCAGATGCAGGCGCGCTGTGCATCTCCTCTGCAGACACAAGCCGTCATCAGACCCCAGACTTTTCACTGTGCCATGTAAATACCTACGTCAGTGGAAGAACTGGCATTTAAAAAAAAAAAAAAAGTAAGCATCGCCCAGTATTTCTTTTAAAGAGCCAATTTTCGGTCCTGTTCAGGCATCATCGGTGCTCCTCGTGGCTCAGGCGCTAAGCCCCCAGCTGGGGCGCCTTGGCTCTTAAAGACCAAGGACCCGGGTTCAAGACCCAGGGTCAGCAGGGAACACCAAAATAAATGAAAGCGATTCCTCCCCTTCTTCCTTCTCCTCTTCCACCCTTGAAAGACTGCTTCCTCTTTCTCTAGGAAAAAAAAAAAATACGTCAGCTTAAAGTAAGTGAACTGAAAAAAATCAGGAAGCCCACATGCATTTAATTCTTGGATTCCAGAATATATCCCCGTGTGTGTGTCTCTGTTCAACAAGGCCACGACAGGATATGGAATGACAGTCGTGGAGGCAGGTATGCGGTGGGGGGCAGGAGGGTGCGGGTGGGGGGTGTTTGAGCGTTTGCTTAAATGGCTGGGCTGACTTGGCAAGATACAAGCAGGTCTTTGGAGCGCGGAACTCTTCCTGTCCCATGCGCTCCGAAATCTGGGTCCCTCTTAGCACAGGGCTCCCTATTCAAGCCCCTGTGCCAATCAGTGAAAACGAGAGTCAGAACTGCCAAAAACTGAAGCCACTCAAATGTCTTCCGGGGTGACTGGCACAGCCTTGCCCGGGAAATGACTTGAGAAGGAAGAGGGACAGTTATTACTGCCACCACCAGATGGAGCTCACGGCACAATGCAGAGTGAAGGAACGCTCCTCTCAAGAGGTGACATGCTGTGTGGCTCCACCCCGGGAGGCTCTGGAAGTGGCGAAACGCGGGAACTGCAAACGAGAGGAGGCGCAGGGGCGGAGGGGCTGCACTCCCAGCAGGAGGCAGCAGGGGGCGCCGTCGTGGGGGTGGCGGTGGTTGCAGGCGCCTGTAAGGACGAGAAAACTGCCGGGAAACACACACGCACACACACACACACACACACACGCACGCACGCACGCACGCACACACACACACA
Organism: Solenodon paradoxus; assembly: GCA_004363575.1. NCBI lineage: Eukaryota > Metazoa > Chordata > Mammalia > Eulipotyphla > Solenodontidae > Solenodon > Solenodon paradoxus. The sequence goes on from RJWH01006141.1 coordinate 40,263, forward strand.
CACACACACACACTGTAGCTAACAGTGTTACACCCATTTCCTGACCTTGAAATTGAAGTGCCCTTACCGAGGATGCCCCGGAAACGGGGAAAGCTCCTGCTATTTTTGCAATTTCCTGGGAGTCTCCATGATTTCAAACCACAAAGGGAAAGAAAGACAAGGGCTGTTATCTGGGGCCCTGGCCACCCCGCCCCGAAGTCTCCAGCTCTGCTTGCAGGTGAAACCTCTCCCAGCAGGCAGCGCCCGCCCTGCAGCCCCGGGCTGAGCTGAGGGGAAGCCTCTTTGAAGTCTCGCTCCGGCTCTTACACGTCAGCTGCCTGTGCTTAAACTCTCCCAGCGGCACTTTCAACCAGACCCTTTGAAGACGGCGTTCTGGCCACTGCTAACCTGCCTCCTGCTGGCTCTTTCTGATGCATCATCTCCTTTGCTAAGCTGGGAGGCCGGTGGAGCGCTGGGGGCTGGAGAAGCTGCCCTGGGCTCCAGCAAACCAGGACCTGGAAACTGGAGTCCTGGAGAAATCTCGCCACAGCTAGTCCTTCTGCGACAAGGGAACTCTTTCTGAGAATGAAAAGGCCCAGAGGGGAGGCTCCAAGGAGTCACATCATCACCTCCCAACAAGTCTCCCTTCCTCTCCCCAGAGAAGTGACAGTTCCTCCCCCGGGTGGGAGGGGTCTGCAAACGGGACAGCGCTTTGACAATAAAGCGTCACAGGAGTTACCCTTTTTTCACCTTATTCCTCCTCCAGCTCTCCTTGGGTTACCCTCCTTCCACCAGCTGGATGTGTCAGACGCCAGCCGCTGGGACCTGTGTGTGATCATCCCTGAGTGCTGGGGTGTCATGGGAGTTTGCTCAGGGTTGGAGAGGAGGGTGCTGAAACGAGGCAGGGGATTTCAAACACCCCAAGATAAAAGTGGGCCCAGGAGGGTCAGAACAGGGAGACGAGTCTCTCACCCTGAGTTAAAATATAAGGGAGCACAGAGCTCAGCTCGCCTGGTACATACAACTCAGTGCAGTGCTTGCTTTAAATCGAAATCACCGTTAAGGCTCCAAAATCTCACATGATCCTGTCATCCCATTTCCGGGCATCTACCCAATGACAAAAGGCCCCATCTGCGGAGATGCATGCACCCCATGTTTACTGCGGCCCTATTCACAATAACCAAGAACTGGAAAGTACCTACGTGCCCAACGTCAGATGATGGATCAAGAAGACGTGGTCCACAGACACAATGGACACTACACAGCCCTGAGAAGAGATGACACCCTGTCATTTATGACAACATGGATGGAACTAGAGGAGATGATGCTCAGTGAAACAAGTCAAAAGAAAGACAGAGACCAGATGACCTCACTCACAGGTGGAATATGAACAGACAAAACAAAGGAACAGAGGAAACACAACCAACCCCGAAACATCCGCAACAGAACTGAGGTGACCAACAGGGAATGGGGAGGGCGGGGTGGTGGAGCCCCTTGGACAGTGGGGAAGGACACTGGGCGATGTGATAGAGACAGGGTGTGTTGAGATATATTTAAGAAATGAAGACCCTAGACATAGGAAGTTATTTTAATGTGTAATTACTGCAATAAAAAATAATTAAGGCTCCAGAGACCTACAATGATCAGAATATGAACATTTTTCAATTAAATCGGATCTGCCCCTGCTCTCCTACAGCGCCCCTCCCTCCTCGTCTGGCCCCAGGCCTGGACTCCAATGAGATGTGATAGAACTGGGAGTGTCCTGGTCTTTCAAGGTCACTCTGTGGGCTCGGGGGCGGAGGCTGGACCAGCGTCCCAGGCTCTAAGCCTCTGCCCTGCACCCTGGAGGGACTGGCCCTGGCAGGAAGACTGGGGGAAGGTTTGCGGGTGTGTCCCAACCCCATCACCCTAGAGGCCCTTGTTTCCCCAGGAAAGCCTGCCCGATTTGCCCACTTTCTCCCCCACATTCAAGGTGCTTGGCGTTTCAAGCCAAATAAACTTGAAGGGATTGAACCCCTTCCACCGAGACTGCAGGCCCTGGGGTGGCTCCCAGCGGTGCTCCCTACAGGACAGGGCGACGCCCTTGAGAGCTCTTCCCCCCTTCTGTTGTCCCCGTGCTCAGAGGCGGCTGGCACTGAAGAGCTGCCCTCTGGGGAGCAAGAGAAGCTGTCCTCCGAGCACAGCTGTCAGCCCCCCAGCCCACCACGGCTGCAGGCGGGGTCTGCGTCCGGGGTCCTCACTTCACGGCTCTCCCCAGGGAGGGTGCAGATTAGCCTCCCACGCACGGTCCTCGGGGTGCACAGGCACGTTTGCACCGTCCTTGAGGCAAGGTGGAGGCTGAGACGAGGGAAGAGACCCTAAGAACAGCACGTCTGAGTGGGCACTTCCAAGCCTGTGTGTGCATGAAAGTCACTGAGCGTGTGTGTATTAAAGGAAAGATGCAGCAGCAATGAAGGTGAGTCGGCAGGCAGCGAGAGGAGGAAGAAGCATCTTTTAGTTTGTTCTCATTTTGTTCACACTGGTTGCTTCCTCCGGACCTGGGACTCGAACCTGGGGTGTGTGGTCTGTGCTTCTTTGGAGGAGACTGATCTAACTGCTGCTCCACCAGGGTCGTCTTTAATGTGGGACAAAAGGGGCAGTTGAGATGCCCCAGCCCCATGTGATGCCGCCCCAGGTGCTGGCTGCGGTGGGCCGTGGCCGCTAATGCCGCCCCCCCGACACCCCGCACCCGTGAGGAAATGGGAGAGGATTCTCCCACCCCACACACAGCTGTTTCAGAGGGAGAACCTGCAGCATGGTCACGGGCCCCCCTCCCTCTGCCCCGAGCAGGCCAGGGATGCCACAGAGGTCCCCTCCCCATCCCACCCTCTAGCCGCAAGGTCCCTAAGACCCTGGATTTTCAGTGTCCCAACCCAATGTCTGTCTTTGTTCTCTCTCTGTTTCTCTCAGGTCTTTCCTCCTTCTTCTGAGTCCTTCAGTGTCTCCTCATCCTCCTCCCCCTCTCCCTGCCCCATCCCGGCCCAATCTGATCTTTTACTGCACAGAGAAATTTCTCTACTCCCTTGCTTCCCTGTGCATCCATCTCCTCTTCTCCCGCTCCCCACCTCCCACCTCCTCCCTACCCCCTGGAATAGAAGGGAACCCAAAATTCCATGAACCATCAACTCCTCCTTACCTCTTCTGTTTCCTTCTCTCCTCTCTACCTTCACCCCCTACCACTTGCCCTCAACTCCACTTCCTTCCTTCAGATGCATAAACTTGTTCTCACCTCAGGGCCTTTGCAATGCCATCTTCTGTCTGGTTTGCTCTTTCCCTACATTGCAGGCTCCTTGTTCAAGGCTCAGCACAATGCCACCTCCTCCGAGAAGTCCTCCCTGACTCCTTTCTCTGGAGTGATGTCTCTCCCGGCCACTTTCTCTCTGGTGACTGTGTTTTATTTTCTTCCTAACACTAATCTCTCTCTGCATTTCTCAGGTGTATTATCAGTTGTGTTTATCACCTGTCTCCATGTAAGCTAATAAAGACAGAATCTTGTCATCCTTCCCCACTAAGATGTTCTCAAATTCTAGAAGATTTTCTGACACAGTCTGTGTTTCAAACCTGTATTGAGTAAGGGACACTCTCCTCAGCTGTGATGTCAGTCCCTTGAGCAACCACACTTCCTTTTCTATCATTCTCTTTTGTTCCTCTATCTGGGACCCTGCACCTCCGCACGACTGACAGGTAGGAGAAAGTAACTCTGTGCTCTTGGCATCCTGTGCATGCAGTATTTTTGCAGCACCCCGGCCTCCACCCACGGGACGCCAGTAGCTCCCCTCCCGGTTGTAGCAGCTACAACGTCCCAGACAGAGCCCAGGGGAGCCGACCAGCCTCCCCTGCAGGGCGCCCCCGGGACTGAGGACAAGCCTGCCTCCGGCGCAGCGCCTCCACACGACCAGCGGGTGGCAGCAAAGACCGTCCTCTCGCTGCCTTCACCCACCGCGGGAAAATTTCGTTTCTCTTCCCGGAACCTGAAGACTTTGCACCGGAGCCGGCTCACACCCCGGCCAGCTTGTGAGCGACCGACTCGGTCCAGACAGATTGGGAACAGCGCCAGGGTCCCACATGGAGAGAGCCTGGAGGGCAGGCGTTGGCGGGTCTGGATCTGTCCCAGGTGCAGCCCCTTCTGGCCTCCAGCCCTGGGGACCGTTCACTTCACCTACCTGTGCCTCAGTTTCCCCGCCCGCGCCTCGCCCGCCGCTCTCAGTCGCCCGGTGTTTCAGAGGCGGGCCTGCTGGGCGGGCGACCGCCCTGGTTCCGGGCAGAGAACCGCATTGAGTCGGGGGTTGACTAAACGGCTGACTGATACGTGCAACAGGGCGAGCGGACCCGTGAAGACTCGGTGGGCAGCGCTTCCTGATGCGCATGCGTGGATGGGGCTGTGACGTCACCGCGCCGATGGCGTCACGGGGCAATGACGTCATGGGGCGGTGACGTCACGAGGAGGGTGATGCTGTCATAATGCTAGTGATATCATGGTGAGGCTCAGGAGGTCTCCGTGGAGATATTTCTCGTGCTCAGGGTGAGGATGACATCACGCTGATGACGTTATCGGCATATGACGCACAAGAGCAGCCCCACCTCCTGAACCACCGGAGGATCTCAGACCTAGAGGTCCCAGGCCTACTGGGGACCCACATCTCAGGACTCAGAATTCCACAGGAACTGTGCCACCCTCGCCTACACAGTGCAGTCCTCTGGAGCGGTCCGGATGCCGGGCCGCCCTGCCGGAGCAGCGGTGCATCCGCAGAGTCCACATCCATCCCTGGGGTTGGGGAGAACCGCAAGATGAACAACCAAATCAAACAAACAAATGCGGCTCCTCCTCTCTTCCTGCCTTTGCTCACGGTCATTCCTGCCTGGACCTTTCCCGGAAAAAAACGCAGATGCCGGGACGCCACCCTGGAGGCTCTCAGACGTGCATGCAGCCTGGGCATCGGGTTGTGAAGGCGCCCAGATGGTTCCAATGAGGGTGAGCTGACAACCGTCACGGTCACGACACCCATGCAGGTGCTGGTCAGAGAGCCCCCCTGGAGAGTGCACCCCGAGAACGCTGGAGCAGCCGCCGGGGATTCCCACGTGCCGCCAGGTTGGAAGCCCCACTCCCGTGGGCCGGAACAGCCGAGAGGCGCAGAGGCGCTTCTGGAGGCGGGAGGGAGGGACACGAGAGCGTCGCGGTGAGGACCGCCTGTCAGCAGACAATTCCAGGGGCACCTCGACCTACCCAGCACAAGCACTAAAGCGCAAGGTCACACCCCAGAGGGGCTGCTTCCCAGAGAGGCCCACGGCCAGGAGAGCCAAGGAGCCCGCGCCAGACCCAGCAGCCCTCGGGGGACATCTCCCCGGTCAGACCACTGCTCGCAGCGTCACCGTGTCACCAGAACAGCTGCCACGGCCTCGCGGGGCTGAGCTTCTGATTGCAGAGGCAGCGAGAGCCTCTGTGCCTGTCTGTACATGTGTGCACTGCGTGTGCGGGAGTTGCATGTGGTCGTACGTGTGTGCAGGCATGTCTGCATGCCTTGTGTATTGCACTGTGTGCGTGCGTGTGCGTGCGTGTCCCTAAGATGTCCCCGTGAAGCCTCTTGTGGAGGGGTCGGGCAGGACAGCTGCCCAGCGGTAAAGTCACTTGAAGCGTCACAGCCAGCATCACACCCAGCATCATACGCAGCGTCGGCTCAGGTTGGAGGTTCATTAGGCCTCCACTCTGGCTGTGAGTCAGGTAAGTGGAAAGCTTTTCTTAAGCAGGAAAAGCAGGAATGAAGGCAGACAAGCAGCAGGGCCGAGGCGGAGAGGAGAATAAATACTTGTATTTATTTACTTTTCACTCCGGTTGTTCCTCTGACCCGGATCCCTGGGCTGCATGTGAACGGTGCCCCAGGACCCGCGAACCCGAGCACTTTTCAAAGCTAACGGTGCTGGGAGCCCACCCGGGAGGCTGTGAAATAATTGGCACCTGGGTGTTTTTAATTCCCCAGGTGATCCCAGTGGGCAATTCGGGTCTGGACCCGCGGCCTTGGCACAGATTCCTCACAAGGGAGGGCAGGGGGCCTCAGGTGACGCTGACCCTGCGCGTTCCCATGTGTCTCCACCTCATGGTCTGGAAGTTGGCATCTGAGGACTGGGCTCAGCCAACACTTTCATATGAAAATTTATCCTGGACTTGAGGAGCCTGCACTAACATTCTCCTTGCTGAGCTTTCTTCTCTGCTTTGGGAGGCCTTCTGACAACAGGAGGTGACACCCAGGTCATCTGCAGGTTCAAGAGGCGCCGGCCTTCTAGGCGGGCTCTGGGCGATGCTCCAAGCAGTCACTTGCCAGTGTCGCATGGGGCCAGCACTCTGGACCTGCCTGAAGTCCTGTGGCAAACACTCGCCTGGCCTTGGGGAATCCCTGACCCCGCTGCCTTCCCCAGGGTCCCACCGGGCCCTCCTGCCCACTTTCAGATCATATCGATGGCCGAAAACTTGCCCCATGAGGCTGTGACCTGAGGCGTGAAGACAGCGCACTAGCCAGCCTTTCTCTCACTTCCTTAACCTCTGATGGACCATTTGCTGACAAGAGGTGCTCACACGGGGCGGGACCAGTATGGATAAAGCCAGGGGGTCGCAGTCTTTGAGTTCCTTGTGTGGTGGGGGTGGTCTCATCACGTCACGGGTTCTGCACTCCCTTGGCCCACAAGGACACACGTGCACACGGACACATGGAACACAGACACACATGTGCATGGCACGCAGCCATGGACACGCAAGGATGCGTGCACAGACACACAACCAGTGACACAGCACACACACCAGGCAGCACAGAGGGCACAAACATGACAGCAGGGCTTGGAGCTCAGGCCACCAGGGTCCTCGAGCGACCTTTGAAGAAGAGGCCACCATCCACAGGGGGAGGGGGTTCCCTGAGGCCTCAGGCCAAGCCCCTCCCTCCCACTGTGTCCAGGGGTCCAGGGGTCCGGCTCAGATGGCCTGGTCCTGCCTCCGTCTCAGGCTGAGCACTCGCGCTGCGCACAGGAAGGCCACCCCGGTGAGCAGCTCAGCGATGAAGCTGATCCAGCCCAGAGCCAGCGACCAGCCGAAGCGGATGTCCACCTCGTCTAGAAGGGCCTTCTCCTCCAGGAGACACAGGGCCTCGCGGAAGGCGGCGGCCGAGTAGGCGATGTAGACGCTGATGCCAGCGAGGGTCACCAACGCTGCGAGGGCCACAGAGAGCAGGTCACACTGGTGCAGGACACCACCGCCTCCTCGCCCCCCCGGCCACCCTCCCTGGGCCCCTGCCCGGTGCACCCTCCCATCCCCCTCCTGCCATCCCCCTCTCAGCGTGGCAGTGACTCCGGAACCTTCCTGGGCCTCCACCTGGGTGGTCTCCCAGCTCCGCCCAGGGCTCCCACACTGCGCAGGTCAGAACTGCAACTTCACAGTCACTTGTGACGGTGCTGGACCCAGCACCTACATCCCCCGCGGGCTGTGAGCTCGTCGGATTCAGCACCGCGGACAGCGCCGGGCCCAGGTGGGTACCAGGCTGGAGCCCCCACCACACGTGACCCCCCAAACTGAATGTGGGTGACAACTGGGCCCCTCCTGGCACCGCCACGTGCAGACAGGGGGGCCAGATAGGGGCCGTGTGCGGTTCCCATCTTTGAAAGCCTCTAATCTGCCCCATCATTGGCCCCACCCCAGGCACCCTCCATCTTGTCTGTTTTTCACTCACGCAAAGCACTGTGTCCATCAGCATCTGAGAGCGAGGGTCTCAGGCAGCCCCCCACCCCGTGGAAGCCATGTCCATGTGCCTCCTGAGAAATCTTGACAAGGACTCTCAGAACCGCCCCTCTGCTTCCCTCTTGGGTCCCCAGACCCAGGGACCGGTCAGTGACAGTGCAGATGAGGAAACCGAGCCCCAGAGAGGGGACCCCAGCCCAGCACACCAAGGGTACCTACCTCCAAAGAGAAAGAGGGTCCCGGTGAGCAGCAGGAGGAGGGAGGCTCGGAGGAGGAAGCTCAGAAACCCCGTCATGCCCCCAAAAACCATCAGGATCAGGCTGAGCGGCAGCAGAATTACAAAGGTCCCGTGCATGGCTTGGGAGAGAGGGGACAGCAGGCAGGGGTCAGACACACTTTTCAGTCAACCAGCAAACCTCTACCCCACGCCTCCTACAGCCAGTCACCAATGCTGGGGGAGAAGCAGCACCCCTGTTACTGCTGCCAGGATAGCACCTCCGATGGCGGGGGAGATGGGGGGACGCAGGACTGAATCAGGGCTCCCCGCACAGGCGTGCACTGTAGAAGGGGTGCCCACCCTCCACCCGGGAGGCAGGCACTGCCGTCCACTCACTCACATGTCTATGGTCTTTCCCAGCGTGTGTTTTGTGCCAGGCTGGTCTCAGCACTGCAGGTTCAATGGCAGATACCCCAAGACTCCTGTTCCCGTGGGGTTGGCATTCAGAAGAGTGGATGCAAGCAGTGAACAAATTCATAAGCCACCAAGTTGAAAGAGGCAGCCGGAGGAATGAAAAGCAGGAAAGGGAGAGTCCCAGCTGAGGGAAGAGCAGGTGCAGACCCCGCATGGGAGCATGTCTGGTGTGGTTGAGGCCGAGGGAAGCGGAGGGGGTGATGGGGGCAGGGGGCGCAGAGGGCAAACAGCAGACACAGGTCATCAGGGAGGTTTTTCCTTGTCTCTGAAGGAGCAGGGGACCACCTGACTACTGGGGGCAGGAGAACCACAGGATTTAACCTCAGTTTCTAAACATCAAATCCCTTGCTAGATGGAGAGCTGGCAGAAGAGAAGAGCAGCACATTGAAAAGTAGCTCCAGAATCCATATCCACCTAGAACCATTTTGGGATAAGGGTCTTGACGGGGGTCATTAAGTTAAGGCTCTCCAGGTGCCGTCATCCTGGACTAGAGTGCACTCTACCTCCAATAGGTGGTGTCCTTAGGAGACAAAGGAGGGAAGATGAAGAGAGGCTGTGAAGATGGGACACAGATGAAGGCCTATGTCTGCGAGCCAGGAACGCAGAGGTGGACAGCAGATGCCGGCAGAGGCAGGCCATGAGTCCCCCTCAGAACACTAAGATGATCTCAGGTCTCAATGCTAGCCACCACTTTGGCACTGAGCTTCCCAGCAACCAAAGCAAAAAGGGAAATAACTGCAAAGTCCTTTTCCACCAGTCATTTGTTGATTCCAAATATTTATTTGGGAGCTGAGCCTTTTTAAATCCCCTTAGCAATAAGATGAGTGAACATAACTTGCCCTCATCCTTCAGAGTACACTAAGCATCATTTCTTCTGGGCAATCTTCCCACATCCTCTGCTGTCCCCATGATAGGTGCCCACCCTGTACCCTGTGGTCACCCTGCCCCGGCACCTGCTACCATGGTGAAGGCATCCTGGTCCGCTCTGTCTCACCTATAAGCCTGGCTCCTGGTGAGGGGGGCTCTTGTCTCCTCTGCCCAGTTGCACCCGAGTTTCTAGTGGAGCTCATGGGACTTGGTGAATGCCCAGTGTAATTCATTAAGAGCTAGACAGTGTGACTCTAAGGTAAATGTGTGTGTGTGTGTGGGTGCAGCAGTTTTTAAGAAATAACAAAATACACCAAGGGAGATTGAGAGGTAACCTCCCAGCCATCACATTTATGGACTTTAGAGCCAGCAGCTCTGCATTTGCATTCAGGCTTTGACTGAGGTCCTGGACACATCGCTTGGTCCCTCAGACACTCCCACCACTACGAAATCAAGCCATCATCTGAGACTCAGAATTATCGGGAGAGCAATCTCTGCAAAGACAATGAGGCCACATGGGGTGCGTGTGACGCCCGGGCCCGTGGAGCAAACATGACAAGGATGGTGAAGAGTGTCAGTCAGTCTGACAGTCAAGGGAGAAAATGTGATTCCAGTGACCTTCATTCCTTCCTTCCCTTCTTTTTGTTGTTGTTGTTAAGGAAAGGTGCAAGCAGGAGCGAAGGCAAGTAGGCAGGAGGAGAGGAAAGGAAGAAGCACTTTATTTATTCTTATTTAGTTGTTCATCTTGGTTGTTCCCCAACCCTGGAACATGAACCTGGGTCCTTGGCATGTATGTAGACTGCACATCAGCCTGAGGTGGCAGACCCAACTACTCCTCTAGCAGGGTGCATCCCTCCCTTTTTAAGGAAAAATCTTGGGGAAGGACGCTGCACAGCTGGTGTGAAACCTGGAAGCACTCTCCCCCTGCCCGGCATCACCGTCAGACTACGGCTAAGAAATGGAATTATTTCTCATTTAGAAGTTAATGAGCTTTCCCAGAGTTGGTTCAGCCCCAGCAGCCATGTGTCAGCTCCCCAGACGAACCGCAAGCGGACTCCACATAGACATTAAGTGAGACATCTGGGTAAGAACAGACTCCCCGGGGAGAGCCAGGAAGTCTCCTGCCGAAACTCAGTTTAGCTGTGTGTGTGTGTGTGTCTGTGTGTCTGTGTGTCTGTGCATGAGTGGATGCGTTGCAAGCATTATGCATGTGTGTGCGTGTGTGCGAGTGTGGTGTGCATGTGTGCATGAGCGTGTGAGTGTGTGCATAAGTGTGAGGGTTATGTGCCTGTGTGTGTGTATGTGCATTGTGCATATGAGCATGTGTGCACATGTGCATGTACGGATTGTTGCAAACACTTGTGCATGTGTGTGCATGTATGTATGAGCGTGCATGCAAGTGTGTCTGTGACTCGTGCGTGTGTTTGACTGTGTACACATGGGTGTGCATTGTGCGTGGGTGGGTACCTCGTGTGTGTACGCACGTGTGTATGTGCACACACACATCCTGGCCTTAGTGGCTGCTGCGCTGGGGTTTTCAGGATGGCAGCCTTGGAAGATGATTATCAAGTGTGAGCTCCGCTCTGCTTGAAACGTGCCCATCTCCAGCCACCTCTCGGGGCAAGAGAGGTGCGTGGAGGCGGTGCCCCCGCAAGGGGCTGTGGGTGTAATGATGGAGCACATGTCTGGAGACTGGGATTTGGGAGATGCTGGCTAGGAAGTTGGCAGGGAAACAGTGTGCAGTCACAGGTCACGTCCTTGGGACCCCAAGCCTGTGGTAGATAAGCTGCGTGTCTCTGGACCAATCAATAGACCACCCTGAACCTAATCGGGAAAACAAAGGTGAAAGCCCTGCCCACCTCCCCCCAGAACTTAATGAGTCCCAGCAGAGGGAGAGAAGTCTTCTAAGCCCAGTTCTGTGCTAAGCACTGGTGCGGGCACACAGATGAGGTCGTCAGAGAGCCCCTTTGGGGACATCTTCCTGAGGACCGGCTGATTTAACTCTGAGAGGCGAGCAGCCGCCCTTCGTTACTCAGGTATCCGTGTGACCTTCCACAGCAGCGGACCACTCAGAGCAGAGGGGACGCTGCCCACCCCGCTCTCCGCTCCTCGGTCGGGGACGCTTCGCTGCCACCCCCACTGCTCCCCCTCCACGCAGGCCTCTGCGCTCGCCTTCAGCCACTATTATACAACCATTCGAACCTCCGTTTTCTCTTTGGAGAACGGAAATGCTAAGCGCCTCTACTCTGCAGGGCTGTGTTGAGATTAAACAAACCAAAACAGCCAAACCTCTTAAAGCAGCGCTTGTCAGGCAAGTCCTATAAGAGCTCCAATGGTTTTGTGACTGTTCGGAGCTGCATTGTGCCATCCAAACGAGATGAGGGTATGAAACGAGTAAATCACTGAGAACAGCAGTTGGGCAGCCCGGCAGAGCCGGGAACGAGAAGCAGGCCTGTCTCCATTCAGCAGCCTCTCCGGAGTCCTCGTGATGAAAGAGAGAAGAAACTGCCACGCAGAGGGGAGCGGGGTGTTTTCCCACCGCCGGGATCACCGAATATGAGTCACCCAGAGGGCCTGGCAGAGACCCTCCCGCACAGGACAAAGGCAGGTCCGTGCCTCCCACGAAATCCCTGAGGCCCCTTCTCAGGACTTAGGTGCTGGCGGCTTCATGTCCCCACTTCCCAACTGCCCAAAGCAGAGAACCCCACTTCCTCTCACTCACCCCAAACCGGATCCTGTAACCCCTTCCTAACCCCTCAGACACTCTCGGTCCCGCAGGGTGTCCTGTTCTTTGTGGCAAGGAGCCCTGCACCCCACTAGTGGTGGACTGGGGCGGGGGACAGTGACAGGCGGCACAGGGCACTGCAGGGAACTGGAGGCCAGCAGGCCCAGGAAATGTCCTCCTCACAGCGTATTTTTGCTTGACCTCGAATCCCGAGCACCTGCACCCCGAGCCGGGCACAGCACAAGCGCAGTGTCATTGGGCGGAACGGGTGGCTGAAGTCAGGCGGCCGCGCCAGGTGCCGGATTTGGAGGTCTGCACTGCAGGGGTACGAAGTTGAATCAGACAGGATTCCTGTCGTTTAGAAGGAAAAGCCAGCGGTAGCTCTAAGTCCCAGAGTGTCTGAAGCGTCCGATGCGATGCAGACAGCCCTGTGCGATTCCAAGACGCAGGACCCGGGGTAACAGGTTTAGTCCCTCCATTTGAGGCTGCGATTCAGAGCGGAAGGGCGGGTGTAGACTCAGGCGCGAGTTCCCTCTTACAGCAGCCAGGCCAGATGCCTCCGGGGAGTGGGGGTGGCCCCGCCCCGCCTCGCAAGAGGACCACGTGCTGGACTCAGGCTCAGGACTGGTACTGACCACTTCCTCGCTCCTGGCCCCACGATCCGATCACCTCCCTCCTCCCCAGCACCCCCAGAGCGTGTCCGGGGACACTGTCCTTGACGCACTGGGCAGGCAGATGAGGTGTGTGACTCCCAGATTTTAGTTGCCTTCTCTGACTCCCTGTTGGTGCTCTTGGGAGGGAAAGGAGCTGGATTTGAAGCCAGCTGGACGCACGTACTCCCACTGGACCTGAGGTGAGTGCCTGGGCAGCTGTGAGGCCCACGTCCCCATCTGTACAGAGAGGACGCCAAGATCTCCCTGCAGAGCGTTGTCCAGCCTGGCAATGTTCTCGAAAGCCCCTAGGATGACATGCGCACAAACATTTGCTCAGAAACACGCGTCTATGGGCCCCACGAGGGCCCAGCTCCACACAGAGCCCCGGCACCACCCTGTCCTTGGGAGATCAGTCAGACTAGCAAGGAAACGAGAGGTAAACAGACCGTGACGAGCCCCAGAAGAGGCGAGGATGAGGAAGACAGGCGGGCAGTGGGGGCGCTTCTCTGGGTAAAGTTGCAACAGCCGCCCTGGGGTTCTGCTCACCATTTACTATAAACAAGTGGCTAACCACAGCAGGACGGATTCTCTCGAAGTTCTGGAGGCCACAAGTCCCAAGGCAGGATGTCAGCAGATTCTTGCACCCAGCAGAGGTCCGAGAGAACCATCTTCCGGGCCTCTCTCAGGTCCCGGGGTCGCCAGCCATCCCTGACATGCCTCCCGGCTGTCATCTCTACCTCCGTCCTCACGTGGACTTCTCGGTGACTCTCCTTTTCTTTCTGGGATTTGAGGCCCACCCAGTTCCCCCAGGATGAGCTCATCTCAAGTCCTTAATCACATCTGCAAGGATGCTTTTTCCAGCTAAGGTCACATGCACTGATATCAGGACATCCGAGGAGATGAACATACAACATTGGTTTTTTGGATGAGGGTCGGGGGCACCGTCCCATGTGCGGCAGTGTTTACAGGTGGCGTCCTCAGGTGAGAGCTAGGAATAATAAAGAGAACTAACCCTCCTCATAACGCTGATAATTGTTTCATCAAGGCCAAATGAGTGTCCACTTTCTGACTTAAAAATGCTTTGTTGCAAGAGAAAAGCACACCCAGAGAGAAGCAAAGATGTTCGCACCAAGGACAGCTGTGTTTGCAGCTATTCCATTATCGCGCTCTTCAAAGGGAAGACAGACTTCTGCAAGTTTAAGGTCAGGAATTCCCGGATGGTGGCCAAGCAATAGCCCTGCTCTTCAAGGGCCCAGGACGCATCCTGTCCAGAAACATTAGAATCTCTGGCAAGACAGGTCCCAGGAGCCATTTCCCAAAGGTGAAAGTGTCACTGCCTGTATTCCAAACCTGTCTGAGATGGCCAGATGCCAGAAGGCACTCAGCTAAATTCGATTCTGGATGCCTGGTGAGGAAGTGGGTCTTGTTTAGTGTCTGTAAATCTGTCCTAGAGTCTTCTATCCTAGAACACAGACCCAGGAGGATGGGGACTCATCTTCATTATCTCTATGGTCACCGAGAGGACCGTGATGGGGAACAAGCAGGAGACTGACCTGAGTTCAAATCCTGACTCCACCTCCTGCCAATCCTCTCTCAAACCCTGCTCCTCACTGTCCACTGGGCTCTGAGCTTGCCAAGACACTGGTCGCCCTGGATGGGAGACGAGTTGTTTCTTTCTTGCCCTGAAGCATCTGAGGTTCTAACAGACCGAGTTTTTAATTCCCACTTCACCAATGAGAAAGTGAGGCTCAACATTCTCACGCCAGTTGCTCGAGATGGAACAGCGATGAAGTTGTCAGCACTGGAAGGGGACAACGGGTTGACAAAGGGGTGGTGGGCTGCAGAGGAGGGACACAGATGAGGAGGGACAAGAGTCCCCAGAAAGGTGGACAGGGCCTGGACCCCGAAGCAGGAGATGTCGGGAGGCACACAGTATCCGACTCCAGCAGCCGGAGAGGGGATGAGGCACGTGCAGTCCCCTGACCACACAGCAGAGAAATGCTGTCACCCACACAGCCATTTTACTTGTGTTTTCCACATGGCGTGTTCTTCTCAGACAAAATGAAAACAGGGACGGGACCACTGCTTCCTCTTTCTTCCTTTCCTCCCCAGAGCCAACCTCAGCAAATGCTCGCACGTGCGCACGTGCACACACACACACACACACACACACACACACACACACACACAGGCTTCCGGGCTTTTTCCTCTTCTAGCTTTCCTGTGCACTTCCACAGAATTCTCTCATTCTGAGAGGCACGGTCGCACTCGAGCTTACTGAACACAGGCTGAACACGTCATCTCACGCGTACCAGTGGCATCGCGGTTTGCTTCTTCACTCGCATGTAAAACACAATTGCACCTTAAAACTTGGGCAGAAACGCAGAGGAAAGGTATGCTGTTGAGATTTGGGAGGGGAAGGGAGAGCAAGTCACATCATGCCGCCCATAACACCCCGTCACTGGCTTTGTTCATTCCACGGAGTATCTTGAAGTTCTGGCCACATTGGTGTGTTCTTTTCATAGAACGCAGGACAGTCCATGGAATCGCCAAACCCAGGGTGAAAGTTGAACTGTGTCTCCATCCAGGGGCACCGAGGGTCTAGCTTCTGTTGTTAAAAAGTGATAGAGGGAACCTCCGCCGAGAAGCCCCACTGGGTGGATTCCAGAAAGTGGAACTACTGTGGGCTCGCCCTGGGGCTTGGCGGTTAAGTATGCCGGGTGCAGTCCACAGAAGAAGAGGGGTTCACGTCCGGGGCTGAGGGGAACGACAAAAATGAACAACTAAATAAAATAAATAAACACTTCTTCCTCTCTCTTCCTGCCTGCCTGCCTGCCTGCCTGCTTGCCTTTATTCCTGCCGCACCTTTCCTTTAAAAATTAATTGCTTTGAATATGAGTTTGGTTTGGATTTGGATTTTGTTCAGTTTACAATGGACTTGACTCAGTGGATGCTCTAAGAGGCAACGTGAAGCCCAGGGCTTCATCCACAGCAGCTGAGTGGCCCCTCCCTCCCTGCATCTACCGCACGGAGCCTTCCCCGCAGGTCCAGGCAGCTTCTCAGCGCCACGATGGCCCCCATCCTTCTCTGTCTCTGTCCCCTGCCACCTCCAGTCTGTGACTCACACCGGGCATCGTGGCAAGCTGGCTTCCCTTCTCTATGCTGCTAAAACAGCCGGACAGCCAGGCAGGACAGCCAACCTCGTGTCTCTTCCGACCTCACCTTCTCAGAGAGCAGCCAGGCCAGCCCGGGCCCTGGGAACGGGTGTGCTGCACTGGACAAGGCATTTGACCACTGTGGGTCTGGTGTGCTTGTCCCAGGACAGGCAGCCTGACCTTCTGCCTGGGCTCCCAGGAGACCTGGGAAGGTGAGGCCTGGGGAGGCCATGAGGAGCCTCAAAGCAGGTGGGATTCACTGGGTCACTGAGGCGATGGGCCCGCTTAGGTTTCCTTGGAGGAAAGAGTCAAGGTTCTTTCCCGTCCACCCCTGGGACTTAGTCTCAGAAGCTAAACAGGAGAGATGCCCCATCCACTGCCTGCTTCCCTCCAGGCCTCTGCCGCAGGTCCTTAAAAGAATACAAGGTCTCTGCAGAATGAAAGAGCTTAGACAAGACTCAAAATTCATTCTGGAGATGAGGAAACTCTGGGAAACAGCTCATACTGGGGTTGTCTGCAGGCGGCACGCGGGGTTCGGGGCCGCCTGCTCTCTCCCCTGGGTGATATGAGACCCGCGCCCTTAAGGCGGCCGGGCATGAATACGCTCTGCCATCTCCCCCGCCACAGCAGCCTCATGAAGAGGATCTGCTTTCCTCATTTTGCCCAGGAGGGGCCTGAGTCTCAGAGAGGTAGAGGAAACTCCACAAGGCCCACACCTACAGGCAATGAAGCAGGGCTCCACCTGGGTCTGAGGGTAAGAGGGTAGACAGACCCTGGGGCGAGTTCTGTCTGTCTCTCAAAATCCTGAAGCACACAGGGCCATGGCATGACCCACTGTCACCCAGAAACCCAGTCCACTCAAGGCCCACTGTAGCTGGCCATCCAGTTCGCCCAGGGATGTGAGAAGCAGCTGAAAGCCAGCACCAAGCCAGCCAAGAGGCCGCACGCCCCAGAGGGGACTGTGTCGAAGAGTCTGGAAGGAACAGGAGAGAGGACTAGTGTTCACTGAGCACTTACTACATGTCTGGCACTTTTATATCGAAGCACAAAGAGACAGAAGGCAACGTGAGGGCCCCATGACGAACACACACTACGTGAGGCCTTGGGGGAGGTCAGTTGTTCTGTCCAGCTTGTTTGTGGAATCCTGACCACAACCCGCAGCATTCCGACACCTCATTGTGATCAGTGTGGAAACAGGCTCAGAAGGGCAAGGCCCCCGTAATCCAGCATCACAGAGGCTCCCGGTAAGGATCTGAGCTGGGGTTTTACCTCCAAGTCCCGACTTCCAGGGCAAAAACAGTACTCTGAGAGCACCCAAGTTCCTCTCAGTGCAGCTTAGGGTGCAGGAATGGTCCCCCAATCTCTCTCCACCCCCTAATCCTAGGGTCTAGGGGATGTCTCCTTCAGCGGGGCTACAAACAGTGATGGCTAACTCCCCAGAGCTGGATCGTACCAGCTCACCAGTCAATTATTACATTTTTAGGAATTTTGTGAGTCCCTTGGCCTCATGTTGATAGCTCAAAATTGATCACAGCAGGAATATTTACACACAGAAATCAGCCAATGCTACAAATCAAGAGCCCCCCTCCTCCCACCACAGAGTTTGTTGTTGCTATTTCCTCGCTTGCTGCTGGACTTCAGAGGAATGGTTTTGGCTCATTCATTCACTCATTTACTCACTCATCCACTGAACAAATACGTAGGAGTGCCACCTCTCACATGGTATTGTTTGCTTTCGCTCTCATCCTGGCTCAGCAGACCTTGGCTCATGACCTACCAGAGGCCAGACTGTTTTAACTATGAGGAATCCTGTAATGTCGAGACAGACTTGGTCTCTGCTCCCCATGGCGTTCACAGTCAAGTGAGGCATTCCGTTTTAACCCAAGATGTCACACTATCTACAGATAAGTAGGCGCTGACCAAGTTGAGGTGGTAGGATGGGGGCAGGGAGACGCCAGAAAAGGGATTGGCATGTGCAAAGTCCCCGTGGCAGGAGGAACCTAGGCGTGCTCCAGGAACTGGCCCACCACCAGCAGAGTTGGAAGGGAAAGAGCAAAGGAGAAAGTAGAGTTAGAGAGAGAAAACTGGCAGTTCTTATGCGCCAGGGTAGGGACTTGTCTTCATTCTAAGAGTCACATTCCGAGTCTCAGTATATCTATCAAAACCATTCTCAAAGTCCAAGGAGCTTATCCTCATTTCCACATCCCTGGGCCTCCGTCTCCTCAATGGAAAGATGAAGATAGAAATGGAGATGATGACAAGCCCTCCAGCAGGCACAACCCACGCATGTCAGGAGGACCTGGGTTCACAGCAGGGGTGGGAACAATCTAGATGAGCAACTAAAAAAAGTAACGTGCTTCCTCCTCCTCTCTCTTACTGCCTCTGCCTGTTCACCTTCATTCCTGCTGCACCTTTACTTAAAAAAAAAAAAAAAAAAAGCAGAAAGAAATGGAGATGGTAATCACTTCCTAGGAGCTGCAGGAATTGCATGAAGACAGAGAGGAAAAGCAATGTGCTCCAGGTGAGACCCTCTATGAGCCGGGATGGGTGCCGCCCTCACACGCATGTCCCCCCTCGGAATGCTCCCTCAGCCTTTGGCTTTCCTGCTCTCGGCCCTCACACCCTTCCGGAGTTCCCAGCTCCGAGCGAGGCCCTGGGAATCAGCCTGGACAGACGGACACGTGGTCCTGGGGCGGGGGGTTGTTCTGGCCTCCCCTGGCCTTCGCGAAATCAGTTTCTTGATGGTGCTGACATGGGGTGTGCCTTCTGGTCTGTGGATAAGACCCCACACTCTTTTCAGCATTCAGTCCAGGGTTGGCTTAGACGTCTCCTCCAGTCGCACGCAGCCTCGCTCAAGTGGCTGTCACTCGGAATGTCACTGCGTATCTCCACATCTGTCCCCTAGTGAGTCTGGCGCGCCTTGAGGCCATGCCCTGGCTCTTTCGCGTCTACACGGTGCAGGGCGCAGGAAAACGCACCCAAGTTTGCACGCCGAGTCCCCCACAGCCTCACAGGTGGGCCCGAGGCCCCGCCCCTGCTCCGAGCCCACCCCGCCCCGCGCGGGCGAGGCCGAGTACACCCGGCTCCCGGCCGATCCCCGCCCTCCGCGGACTCACCCAGAAGTTGCCGGCTCGAGTCGCTGACCGTCACGTTCTCCTGCCAGAAGGGGTTCATCAGCGGCGCGCACGGGCTCTGGACTGGACGGAGACGGGAGTCACCGCGGGCCGCCGGAGCCGGGGCCCCGGCCTGCTCGGCGCTCGCCCCCTGGCCGCCCCCGAGGCCCGGGAGGCGCGGAGCGCTCGCAGCCCCGGCCCCGGCCGCAGAGCGCGCGAGGCCCGCGGGGCGGCTCGCACAGGTGCGCGCGGGCAGCAGGTCCCGGCGAGCCGGCGCCCTTACCCCGGCAGGTCCGCCAGAGGCCGGAGTGCGAGCTCAGAGGCTCGCGCTGGCTGCGGTTGGCGCCCCCCGCCGGGTCCTGCTCCCCGCGGCCGCTCCGCTCCAGCCGCTCGGTGTCGATGATGTACCAGAAGTCCGTGCCGATGGCGGCCGCCAGGAGCACGAAGCTCAGCGCCCCGGCCAGCGCCGCCAAGCCGGCCAGCGCGCCCAGGTGCACCCGCATGGCGGAGCCCGGCCCCGGCCCCGGCCGCCCCGCCGCCCCGCCGCCCCGCCGCCCGAGCCGCGGAGCTGGGATCGCGAGCCCCCGCCTGTCCGAACGCGAGCTCCCTCCCCTGGCTCCGCCCCTCAGACCCTCACCTGCACGCTCAGACCTGCGAGCGGTCCTCCCGCCCGCCCGCCGCCGTCCCCGCCTCGACGCCGCCACGGCCCCAGCACCTTCACGTGCGTGGTCAGACTTCCGGCTCCGCCTGGAGACCCTCGCGCGCCTTCAGCCCCAGACGTCCCCGCTCCCTTAGACCCTCAGCTCTCCCGCCCAGCCAAGACCACCCTCTCTTCCACACCTCACTGTCCCCCAAATCCTTCTCTCCCCAGCCCTTCCCTCACTCTGCGGGAACCCCAGCGGGTCCCCATTCTGCCCTGCTTCTCACTGTCCTTCCCTGCCCTCCTGCTTCTCCCCACTTCACTGCCTCCGCCTCCTACTCCCTATGGATGTACCCTCACCTGCCGCTGCTGCCTGGGTGGGTGGGAGCAGGAGGGCGGCCTTCCCACAACTGGAGGAGAAAGAGGGCAGTGGGGCCTCGCAATCCAGGGGCAGGGGCAGGATGCAGATAATCATCCCTCTCCCTCCACCTCCAGTTCCTCGTCCTCCAAAAGTGCACTGATTATCTAGGTTCCCTACAAAGGGAGAAGGCAGTTTTTGTTTTGCTTTCTTTTGTTTTTCAATAAAAGTTCTAGAAAGCAATGCACTAGACCAGGTCTTGCTACCACCAAAGTC